>JAEQML010079023.1:0-12168 GCA_016904865.1 Pissodes strobi | reverse complement strand
CGAACCAGGGCTTTCCTTTTGATGGTAACTTGATGGAATTTGGGATGTATGCTTCCATTCCTGAGGAGATTACTTGCATGATCTCTTCGCAGCAGTCTGATGGGTCGTCAATGGCAAAGCAGACGTCGAGCCAAGGAAAATCTAGGTAGAACTGTCTTAGATCGTCCCAGTTTGCAGAATTGTAATGCCATATTTTGCGAGGCAATGGTGGATCCTTCTCTATGGGTGGCAATTCACAAACCGTTGTAATAAGTTTGTGGTCGGAAGTACCTAATGGCGGAACAACTGTAACCACTTCCAGGACATCTGTTTTCCACTAATTACAACCTACAAATATTCAAGAACCATGTCAATCAACATCTTCGCACACACACCGCCCGTCGAGCGCCATAGGATCTCCCTTTAGTGTGTGTGCCACTGCCATAAAAAAAAGTGTGTTATTACAAGTAGTACTCCACTATTTACTTTCTTATCTTAGATATACACACACAAATTCAGTGTATTAAAACTATATTGCACCGGTCACCAAACGACAAAACATGTTCATAAATGTACTGAAAATTTATATCTTACAACAGGGTATTACCGTGATTTAAAATGCGGAATAGCTTATTATCTAATACTGGGACAGATAGTGGTTGTCCTACTTGTCGACTGTGCTAAAGACATAATATATTAAATTGCCACGCAGGGAGCCTGCTTCGGAAAGTGTTTTGGAGAGAGTTGCGTTTGAAGCTAAACAGATTTGATTCGTGCGTCAGGCCATTTCTTACCTCATCACAGAATTGTTATGAAAAATACCAAAATATAACAATGTTATTAAAAAGTAGAAAATCACATAGTGCTTGCTGTATATAGTCACTACATTTTCAAATAGTTCTAAAATATTATCCGAAATCTCTTTAATATCATTACACAAATAAATGTTGACCATGAGGTGGTAAATGCTTCGTGTGACTGGAAGCCATATGGATTTGTATTGGTAACTGAAGAGGATGTATTAAAGTGTATTAATAGTATTGGGGAAACACCTCAACAAGTGTATTAACTTATCATTTTTCACCTTATCGTTTTGTGTAGTTTTTGTAGTATGATTGAGAGATAATTAAAACCGAATAGATTTATTTCACCCAAGGTAAACAGCAATTTGTACATTGAAAGCATCGTACTTCAGTTACTCCTTAGTCCGAACCTGGTTTGTCTGTAGATTCCATTATATATAAAATAATCGATGGAAATATAGCTAGTTGTCCCCCTCCGTCAAGGAAATCGTTTAAATTTAATATATCTTCGTCTCCGTTAATGTTATGTAAACAGCATATGTCAAATAAAGAAAGAACATTTTTCTACCCTCACAAATGCATTCTGCGTCCGCGCAATTTAAGTTTAGGTGAAGAAGTGCAGTACGTGTACTAGTTAGCATTTGCCTCTGTCGCAACTTGATGCCAAGATATTAGACCATCTCATTTGTTCGCACAGATATTTGGGAAATATCTCGTGTACTCTATGCTACCCTTTTCAATTCTGGATTAGGGACTCTTTTGAGCGTTTTAGACGCATTTTCTCAAAACGTAGAAACTGTAGTATCTCTCCCGTTGGTGCCGATAGGAGAAGTTAAAATGGCGGTTGGAAATCTGTAGTGAGACAGATCTATTCCTGTACTCATGACTAGAATCAAATGTCGAAGTCTTATATCACCGGTTAGTTGATGTCAGAGAATTGCAGACGAAGCAAAGTATCAAGGTATTTAGTGTGAATGGAGAAGCGGAGAGTTGACACAATGGAAAGTTTTATTAAATTCAGTAAAGAGTTCGTCTTTCATTTATGTATTCAGTTTTATGTGTGAGAGGATGAATGCATGAAAGTAGTTAGAAAACTTTTATTTTTTAAATATTATTCCAAAATTTCAATCAGGTTTTTTGGCAAATCACAGTTGTGGCACATCAGTACCAATTGTAACTCGCAATATCAGCTTGGCATTTGATAAGGGTCATTGCTGCCCTTCAGTTATGATAGATATGACCAAGGTCTTTGTCTCTTTAGATAGTAGATTTCTAGATAAGATATAAAGTGACTATAGGAAGAATACCTTGTATATATAGCTATATCTAATAATATATTGTGTAGGTGACTTCATAGAAAAGTTAGGAAAGTCACTAAAGATGGATGGTTAAAAGCTCGGTTAAAAGTAACTGTTTAAATTAAGCATTACTCGGTGTTATTCCTACAAAAACTCTATTTTGAGTTTGTGTACTTAAATAATTTAACGAATACAGATCAAGTTCAAGTAAGACGCCCATAGATTCGGTATTACTATACGAGAGATAAGTTTTAGTACAATTTTCACCTACTTAAATAGTATTTCTACCAGAGGTATACTTCTATAAATAAGCATCGATAAGCTATGCATATAAGCATAAAGCAATCCCCAAAAATATTTATATCAAATAATGTAGAAAGAAATAAAACACGCTGTAACGGCGCCCTTTACTTACTTTTTGCGACCTCCTGTATTTCGGTTTTCTCGGGCGCCACCCCTTTGATATTTACAGCGACAAAGGGGATCGCTGTTCGCCTATCGGGTAGCCTTTAGACAGTGGAGAAACGGTTGTCCAAGGTTCGGTTTTTAAATACCCGGAATCGGTCCCTGGTAAATGAAACACTCCGTGTAAACAAAATAATGGTCGTGTTTATCCGACAGTAAGTATAAACCTAACTTTCTTATAGCTAAAAGTATCAAGCAACTTATTCTAAGCGGCCCAACCCGGTAATACGTAAGAGAACTCAGAACGGTAGTAAAAGAATCGAAATCTCTAATCGCGCGGTAGACTGTAGCGGTGCGGAAGCCCCACGGTAAGTATGTTAGCAATTACGTTAAACGGTAGCGGTACGGAAGCCCTACGGTAAATATGGCAGTACACACGGTAAACGGTAGCGGTACGGAAGCCCTACGGTAAACATGGCAGTACACACGGTAAACGGTAGCGGTACGGAAGCCCTACGGTAAATATGGCAGTAAATACGGTAAGCGGTAGCGATACGGAAGCCCTACGGTAAGTGCGGTACTAGATACGGTGAACTGTAGCGGTCCGGAAGCCCTACAGTACGTGTGGCAGTAGATACGGTACGGAAGCCCTACGATAAATACGGTATACGGTTCTCAATAGCTCCAGCTCTATGAGACGGTCGGTTCAGCAGAACGGATGGATGGATGGACTTAGCTTGGAAGGATACTTAGCCGGGATTACTCCACTTGCCAAGCCAGGATGGCCGGGATTACTCCGCTTGCCAATAGGGGAGCTGAGATTACTACGGGAGGATGGCCGGGATTACTCCGCTTGCCAACCGGGATTGTCAAGCAGGGATGGCCGGGATTACTCCACTTGCCAATAGGGATGGCCGGGATTACTCCACTTGCCAAGGCAGGATGGCCGGGATTACTCCGCTTGCCAATAGGGGAGCCGGGAATACTACGGTAGGCCGGGATTACTCCGCTTGCCAAGGCAGGATGGCCGGGATTACTCCACTTGCCAATAGGAAAGGATCATGGACCAGGAATACGGTACGACGGATATTTACCTGCTCGGTCTCCTACTGGTGGGGTATGCTGCTTGCTCGGTGCTAGACTGCCTCTCGACTGCCGACTGACTCGACTCCGGACTGACTGCCTGTTTAGCGCGATGCCGCCCGGTTTTGTTAGCTCGACCCGTAGTGGGGATCGCCGCGATCGCGTCATCGGCCGGCCGATAGGTGGGGACCTCACGCGCAACGTGATGCGACGAAGATCGCGACGCTCTACTGGTACTGCACGAGAACTACGGAAAAAGTGAAATCCGATTTCCCGGCTTTTCGCGACGGAATATTTTATAGAATTGAATTTAGCATATTAAAATTATATTTTATGAAAAAGAATGATGTCAATAGCACGTAAAATAAGAAAGTTAATCCGTAGTGCATCCTATTCCCCAAAAAAATATAGTAACTTCGTTACAACGCAAAATAAATAAAAACAGGCTTATACGACTCAAATTAGCTGAATAATCCAATATACCTATTCTACCTATTAAAAATAGCTCTGATTACCTCCAAATAACTTGAAAGTAAGCTATATTTAAATCAAGCACGCCCATTAATCACTAAGAACTTTAAACAAACTCACCCGGAATATTACGGAATAAAACTTATCAAATTAAAACAATGATCAAGCCAAAATATGAAGGAAAAAGGTACGGAACCTCAACAATTATTAACAGATCAAACCAATAGTTGTTCCATAATTACTTATACAACATACCTAAGATGTTAAACGGGGCTCGAGCGTGTGGCAGCTCTCGAAAGTTAAATCCCCAACATGAGTGCAGGTGGCCGAATCTACAAATCTTTATTCATCTACGGCAGACGAAACACCATCGATTACCACAATGCTGCTCACGGGTTTCGTTGAATAATCCCTTTACTAGGGCACTGTGTACACTAAATATCAGTATCCCACGAAAAATCCCAATTTCGAGAGCCACGCACTGAGACCTTCCGATTCCTTCAAAATCACATAAGGGCTAAAGAAGCTTACCCTAATGACGACACAGGAAGAATCTGAAAAATCATCACCGCCCCTGCCCAACGTGCCATGTTATCAGCGTCACTATTTGTGACCAGATATTGGAAAGTTATGAAGTCATACTACCGGATTTGCCAATTCAAGCGATAAAAGGACTTAATAATAAATTGATTTGAATCGATCAGAGGTTATGCTTGAGACGCTCAGTGGAAATTCATAATCCACGCGTTACGTCGCAGTCAAAATTACATTCAGCACACGTAACTAATAGCATTATGACAAATAGGATATTAACTTGGCAAGAATGTCAAACGTGCAGACCACGCGCTTGTGTAGAAACCTGTCAATTCTGCTGCCAAAATTATATATACAGAACTATATGAAACTTAGAACTGTTTCCTTGTCATAGTGCAGGATCAACTCCGAGTTGAAATATTATCTAGCTTTAGTAACCGATGATCATTGGAATACTCCGTCAATATACAAGACTAGAGTGCCACCTTTGATACAGTCCAATACAATCAGCCAATTCAAGCGATCCTACAATTAAGCAACGCAACTTAGACTTAGAGTGGTTCTCGAGTCGATATCGGATGACGGTCACGACGCGGCCTTCGTCAACCGACTGTGACTATATGTTAGCAAGTCCGATAAGTGGCAAGTCATACTTCTGATAAATATCAGTTCCAAAATGAAAATATACCGTAAGCACCCAAAGTAAAATAATGGATTACCAAATCTAAATCAACGAGACAACTGCCACAGTATGACCATTAAATTTATAAAAGAAGGTTCCAATGTCAGTGCTAGATCCCCATAAATAACCTCACAATACAACTATTCATGCATGCATCATACTAGGTAGGCAAACCCCTACCACGAACATTGTTTTTTTAGACACAATCCTCCTAGAATTGCTCAAATGCATTCCAGATGCCCAAAGTAACTCAAAAACAGAAATGCAGGAGTCAAAATCAGCTGGGTATAAATCAGAGGAAGGTTATCAAGGTATATTCTAGAACCGAACAGCTTTGTAATAATTAATATAGTAACTCGAATCAGTAATTAAGAGCCATAATTAGCAGGGTCGAAGCCAGAGGATGGCCATCAAGGTATATTCTAGGACTGACTAGTGCAACAATTAAGAAAATGGGCTAAGCAATTATTGGACGAAGGGTTTTTATCATTTGGAAAGGCAACATAATAAAAGAAAACCAAGAGGACAATAACGATATACAACTAAGCTTTTGTAGTTGCAAGCTGGGAACAAGTTAACCATTCACATGAAAGCCGGTGTATTCAATCCTATACATAAGTATGAAACATTTACTTTGACATATCTAGGTTAGTGGCTTAGGTACCATGTTTCAACATTACTAGTGTTATTGTCATGTTTAAATAATTTTTGCAGTGTATTTCAATAAATAAAATGAGATTTTTACTATCACAAAAGAAATATTTTCCCTAATAACGTCCTAGGCCAATTTCATTTAAATCTCCTTCGCCATTTTGCCAAAGAAATTGGCTATCTTCGCCATTGTAATATAGCCCGTTACATCCCGTTTTTGCATAAGAACGATTTTTCTATTGCGTAGCTACTATTTTCTTTGACATTGCTAATGCAGGTTTATCTTAAATTAATTTCGAAAATAAACACAGCAAAGGTGATTAACAAAATAAATTTCGTTGAGAAGTACCCAAAACCGAAAATGCCTTCAAAAAAATCTGCAGTTAAGAATTATTACAGAGGTTATATTCTTCATAGCTAAAAAAATACAACGATTCATCGGGTACATGCACATATATCGATAATAAAAGAACCTGTAACATTTACTTCAGCCATTTAGAATGCCTTTTGTTCATTCTGAGGATATCACAAATAATCTTGAATATTTGACTCAAAAGAGAATAAACTCTAAATATTTAGTAGTTACCGGACGTGACGTTACCAACGTTATTTCCGAATGGAAAGGAGACGTAATTCAGCTAACGGAAACAGTATTGACACACATATTCAATGAAGAATTTGCTTGTTTCGTATTAACAATTTACCACTACCTTATTTGTTATCAACTATATATGGCCACGCAAAGGAACCATACACTGATTCGGGAACTTTTGCTTCACGTCTACAAGACTATGAAGAATTACAAATGGCGCCTTTGAAATTGATTGTGAATTACGACAAATGACTGCTAAACCTCTAAGCGCAGATCAGTAATACTTATTTCAAATGAATTGTGCACCTAGAGTTGAAAAATGTTTTCATCAATGGGTCAAAAAATGTTCAGGCAAAATAGCCCATGCTCAATGACTGACGACGGCGAACAGAATACAGAATTTTACAATTTTATGTAGCTATCTTAAATGCATCAGAATATCTACAGATTTTAATATGATATAAATTAGAAGTTTATGATCCCACTTGATTTCAGAAAAAAACTTCAAGATAGTTTTCAGATGAAGAAAATCAAAATTTTTGCTTATTTTGCATATCTTGAAAATATTCTGTTAACGGTGTAAGTATACTTACATAACAACATTGTTACATGTCAATTTAGTATGCGTACATGTAACAGATAGAGGTCTAATAAAGTCAGTTATTTCATCTTTAATTCTACATCTATTAAGCCAGTCCGTCAAGCTAACTATAATACTACTTACTCGTTTAGCAGGGTTGTCGTATGACTTTAGCCTTTTATCGAGCTGTTCCAGGGAAAATTGAGAGTTCTGTAGTCATATACATGACTTCATTTTATCGGGCTGTTTGATGGAATCGATCGGGCTTTATGAACATTTTCATTGGCTTAGCACATGATCAGTGAATAGAGCGTACTGTATTCTAACCATCGCTATCGAGAAAACCTTCAAAGTTATATGCATTTATAGCAGTGCATTTCTAAATATTCAACAATTCCCTTACCTTCCCGAATAATCACCTTCTCAATGATAATATGCATGAAAACAGTCTCATGGATGTCAGAAATATTGGTGTCGGAGTTTGTCGGCTATTTTCCCGGATTTGTTTCAATATTTAACAGGAAAAGTTAAAAATTTAGTCAATGTTTGTTTCTGATATGACAACCTTCAGACTTCAGATAAGACAGCTGAGTTTAACAATAATTGTTGGTTGTCTAACTTCAGGGGTACCTTTGAAATGTTGGCAGGTATACATGTTTCTCTAGCGATCCTCATGCGATTTTGATGTGTTTGCGGACCAAGCCAACAAGAAACAACATAATTTATTGATATCCTACAAAATCAATACAATACATATCGTTTTTTGTTCTTATTACGAACACTAATGAATATCAAAAAATTACTAAGGTGATTTGTTTATAAATAAATATTTCACTATTTAAGGGAAAAATTACCCCATTTTATAAAATTGGTTTGTGGCTGAGTACACAAGGTCTCCAAAGTAAAGCGTCTTAATTGCAAAAAATATTTTTTTTCTTCCGCGATTTCGGCCCACTTAGTCTACTTAAATTGATTTGCTTTCCAACTATTTTGTTTGGATATCGATAATCTACGTAGTTTGATGAGTGTTGGGAATCTGCTTATTTTTCTCGTGGAATGATGTTTTTCCCATGTCAGAATTTGAAAAAAAAACAATTACGTCATTACTTTTCCACGAATTTTGTAATATTTAACAGATATTATTTATAGAAGTATGTAGATATATAGGGCGAGTGATTATGTATAGCTAACTATTTTGTTACGATTATATACACATATTTTGTCGTTTACTGCATTTTGGGTGATTGAAACAGTTGCATTAATTTTATTAGACACTATTAAATATCTGAATATTAAATGAAGTAGATAATTGGTAGAACTCTAATAGGATGTCAACAACTAAAATGTTTAGAATAAATGAGTTTCATACTTAATTTCAATGGTTAAAAATTACATATTAAATGTGAAAGAATAAACTTTTATATAAAAGTTGACGGATTGCTCAACAAACTGCCATCTTTCGGAATGCCAGCGTCTGTCTGCAGCTGAGTTGCACATTGCAGTTTATGGACACATCTCACACATAATCACCACTAATACAGGCGTGCCTCAGCGTAATATTTTCACCAACTCTGATCCTCATCTATATTAATGCCCTGCTGACTAAAACCAATAATCCTGTTTACAGTTTTGCAGATGACAGTACCCTTGCTTCCCAATTTAGGTCAGCAAAACCTGTACCAGCGACTGAGACTTACCACCGCCGACAGGAGCAGAGTAGAATAAGTACTCATGATCTGGAGAAAGGTCGAACTTCAGGCGATAGAAATTTGCTCCAGTTCAATCCAGCAAAAACCCAAGCAGCCACGTTTAGCAAGAATACCAATATGGCTGGCCCTGACATCATTATGGCAGGATCGATCATTCCTTCACCTTCGTCAAAAAACTGTATGCACCGCAGCAACTGATCTTGCTCTACAAAGCGCAAATAAAACCGTGCTAAGAATATTGCTCACACATCTGGGTTACCACACATTAAAGCTGCTGGATTCCAGTCAGAAAAGAACTGTGCGTCTCGTCAGCGGCCCGGAGTTGACCCGGAATCTGGATAGACTGGAACAAAGCAGACATATAGCCCAAATCTCTCTGTTTAACAGATATTTGCACGGGAGATGTTCATAGGATTTGGTCCGACTCATCCCGCCTCCAGCAATGTCTGTCAGAGAGTTCCACGGCAAGAGCACACCCGTTCGTTGGACACGTGGACACATCTCACACATATTCAACAACTGGAATCGCCTCAAATATCGCTTTACAATGAGTCCTTTGTCTGGCGCACTGCAGCAATGTGGGATTCACTCGCAGGACATCTGTTTTCCTCAAATAACAACCTACAGCTATTCAAGAACCTAGTCAATCAACATCGGTGCGTGTGCGAAACATGCACCATTCGTCGAGTGCCACAGGATCTCCCTTTAGTGTGAGTGCCACTGCCATAAAAAAAATAAGCATTTAGAAAATCGATAATTCCACCATATTACCAATTATTGTATCCCTGGAAAAACTGTAATCGGCTAAATGCATTGCTTTATTAGAATAGCCTATATGGTATCGAATTTAATAAATCTTCAGAATATTCTAAGTGCAGTATAGAACATATTATAACATACGACAACCCAAAAGCGCCAGTATTTTCAAGCGATTTTGATTTGAATTTGAGGAGTTTTACGAATTATGCGATTTGATTTAGAACAAAATGATTACCTACTTTCCATCTACTCTCTGACGTGTGTAACTTTCTGGCTATTGGTTGACTGCTACCTCCTTCTACACCGAAAGTTAATGTCGGCAACTAAATAATTAAATATTTTATATTCTAAGCCTCTTGAAAAAGAGTGTTGGTTTATTTTAGTTAAATTCTCGCTCAAATAAAATTAAAAATTTTTACTAACAACATAAAGAGAATTTCCTTCACTGAAAAACAAACGGAGACCTTTTATTCATATAAATCAAAGGAAAAACCTGAAAGATGCTGTTCTTTCATATTTTAATTTGATACGACTCAAAAGAAAAGTAGACTGTAAAATTTAGCACATCCGCCGATTCGTTCCAAAAAATATATGCAATATAGCATTTTATTTGAAATATTTATGATTTTTTTTTTATAAAAGAAGCAGATAAAATACAAATTTAGGTTTTTACGGAAGTAGGAACTAATTTAATTTCGTTGAGAATTGATATGAGCTAATTTATTTACTGTCCAAAATATAATATTAAAGAAGGGTCTTATATAGGATATATTTGTAACATTCAGTTGGCTTTATTTGGCGTCCTTTGCAAAATAAGAAGACAAAGAGACGAAAATATTACGCTTTTTAAGATCATGCGATTACCGAGACACCTCATTAATAAAATAGCTTTTATGGATACTGCTAACTTGCAATAATAAATGGTAACGATTTTTTAATAATAGTTCTACAGTTTTTTTTGACAATAACCACATAATAATAAAAGAGCGTGCAGGAACTGGGCACAGCGATATAATATCTCGCAACATAACATCACCAATGAACCACATTAAATTGTCGCGCGTCGCAACTAAATAACAAATATCAATGAGAAATAGGCAATATATACAGGGTGTCCGGAAATAACATCGCCAAATTACAGATGGTGATTCTACATAAGAAACCATGAACATTTTTTCATATGAACATGGGTCCGAAAATGCATAGTTTCTAAGATACAGGGTGTCAAACTTTTTATAAAAAATCAGTTTTTTGTTAATATCTTAAATATGATTTTACTGATTTTGTCGAAATTTGGCAGGGTTATCTGTAGTAATAAGGGGCTCATTTAGCGTTAATTAGATTAAAAATATAAAGTCCAGTGGCGTCCCGGAGGGCATCATACCGAATATTATTGACAAAAAAAGTGTGCGCCGCTGACTTTTTCAAACATTTTATATTTTTTTCTTATTAAGCAACTAAAAATACAATATTTATGATTCTTGAGTTGTTTTCGTATCTTGCTTCGTTTTCGATAAAAAAAATAAAAACCAGTTTATTACATTTCCAACCTTTTTTGATAAAATCGATATTTTTATTTATATCTTAAATATGCTTTTACCGATTTTGTTGAAATTTAATAGTGTTATCTGTAGTAATAGGCGGCTCATTTAGCCTTAATTAGATTAAAAATATAATGTCCAGTGGCGTCCCGTAGGCATCATACGGAATATTATTGACAAATAAATGTGCGCCACTGACTCTTTTAAACATTTTATATTCTTTTCGTATTAAGCAGCTAAAAATACAACAATTTTGTTTCTTGAATTGTTGTCGTATCTCGCTTCGTTTTCGAGAAAAAAAATAAAAGCCAGTTTATTACATTTCTTTAGGGCACCAAATTCTACATCAAACGCTGTAATAAACTGGTTTTATTTTTTTCTCAAAAACGAGGCAAGATACGAAAACAATTTAAGAAACAAAAATGTTGTATTTTTAGTTGCTTAATACGAAAAAGATATAAAATGTTTAAAAGAGTCAGTGGCGCACATTTCTTTGTCAATAATATTCGGTATGATGCCCCCAGGGACGCCACTGGACATTATATTTTTAATCTAATAAACGCTAAATGAGCCGCCTGTTACTACAGATAACCCTATTAAATTTCAACAAAATCGGTGAAAGCATATTTAAGATATAAATAAAAATATCGGTTTTATCAAAAAAGTTTGGAAATGTAATAAACCGGTTTTTACTTTTTTAATCGAAAACGACGCAAGATACGAAAACAACTCAAGAGTCAAAAATATTGTATTTTTAGTTGCTTAATACGAAAAAAATATAAAATGTTTGAAAAAGTCAGCGGCGCACACTCTTTTTGTCAATAATATTCGGTATGATGCCCTCCGGGACGCCACTGGACTTTATATTTTTAATCTAATTAAGGCTAAATGAGCCCCTTATTACTACAGATAACCCTGCCAAATTTCAACAAAATCAGTAAAATCATATTTATGATATTAACAAAAAACTGATTTTTTATAAAAAGTTTGACACCCTGTATCTTGGAAACTATGAATTTTCGGACCCATGTTCATATGAAAAAATGTTCATGTTTTTTTATGTAGAATCACCCTCTGTAAT
>JAEQML010079022.1:0-12170 GCA_016904865.1 Pissodes strobi | reverse complement strand
AAAACCACTTAGCGCTCCCCAATTCTGGTGGGGTGGTCTTTCACCGGTAAAGTTAAGATTTTATTTGCATGATTCAAGAAGACTTAACGGGAATGTAAGTTATCTGCCAAACACAAGTTGTGAAGAACGCAACAAGCAAGAATAAAATTACATTGGCTTTTTGGATTTTACCTCCGAAATGTCTTGATCCCGGGAGCACCAGAATATATTGATCCCGAGAGCACCATCATGTCCATATATTCCTACTGTGGAAACCGGAACAACTAGCGCGGAAACGGAAGGTGATTCGGAAAAATTACCTAGCGCTTCCCAGTGCTGGTGGGGTGGTCCTTCACCGGACGATGCGAGTAGGCTTGTGCATCTACTACCTAGGGCCTCTTCCACATTAAGCATCGGTCTCAGACTTATTCCTTTGGTGGTCCCTAGCCTGAAAGAGATGAGAATGGGGACTGTTGTGTCACTCCCCAGTGATTAGCTCCAGACTTTGTGCTTTGGCGTTCTCCAGTCTGGAGGAGAACGATGGGATTTGATGGGCCACATCCCGTGGCAACTCGGAATAGCGGAGGCGTCACTCCCCGTAATCAAATTGCTCTCACCAGTTTGATGTTCCTGCCTGCTAATACAATGCATCACCGCTTGTCGCCATTGAAATACATGTAAACAAACTGGAACGGAGCCGGCTGTGCTATAAGTATCGATTATTCTTTTATAGAGAGAGATAGATGATAAAAGGTGTTGTTGTCTTTGTCATACATGTTAATATTAATGTGACGAGGCTGCTTGTGAGTCCTTAATTTGCATAATTTCTTTATTTTCCCAGTAAAAATTATGGCATCAAGTATTTGTTTACTCAACTTCAGTAAAAGGCTGGCTATTAAAAGGATAAATTATATTTTTCTTATTAAGAGAAGACTGGTAGGCTAAGTTTACTAGTTCGGCAATAAACAAAAATGGTTAATTTTTGTGCAGCTTATGGTTGCAGTAGTGAATATAATCCGCAAAAGCCAATTTCCCTTTTCAGGTAAGAAAATATCTTTTCAAGAGAGGCACAGAAAATGACCTTATTATGTAGTTATACAACTAGGAGGTATTGAGTTATAGCTTATTTCTTTTTTAGTTTTCCATTCAAACGGCCCCAGATATTAGAACGCTGGATAAAAGCTGTACGCCGAGATAAATGCAAGCCTTCTAAAAGTAGTAAGCTTTGTTCAGAGCATTTTATACCCTCTGACTTTCAAGAGAGACTGGGATGTACCAAAAAAGTACTCAAACCTGATGCTATTCCCAGTATTTTTTCCTTTCCCAAGCATTTGCAAAAGAAAGATGTTTAAAATTAATAAGAAAGGTATGTTAAAAAATTACAAACTGATTTAGTATGTTTAGTTAATGGACAAATGATAGCTCATTACACCAGTTTTAGTTTCATATCAACATAGTTTCTTTTGTTATGGTATTGTTACCCAGATAGCACATGACGTCCTTAAGATGTCGTGATTATGTCTTTGATAAGCCTGAACTTCTCGGACATTAAAAAGATACCTTTAAAACATCGCATGATAGGCGTAGATCACAATGTATATCCCTCTTGGATGCATTGTGGCGTAGATATGTAAATCTGTAAGCGATATACAACATACATCTTTATGATGTCGCCTCCCAGCTAAAAAGTTTCACAACTCAGAAAATTCCATTAGTTAATTAAACATGCAGTGAGCTTAAAAAGTAGATGTTTCTTCTACAAACGCGTCATTTTTTTAATAAATAATTGAAATAAAAAAGTAAGGCTTTTTCTTTAAACAAGAAAAATGTATGTTAAGGAAATTAATATTTTGGGAATCAGCTGGTAGTGAACCAATGGATATTGATACCCCTGCTGAAGAATGTACATCCTTATCTACAACGTCAAAAACAGTTTCTGACTGTCGTACTCAATATACACTTTTAAAACGGAAAAATTATCGCAACAAAAGATTAGCCAGACTAAAGCAGAAGGTCAAAAGGAAAGATTGATTGATTAAGAATAGTGGGTGCAGTAACGAAAATCTTGAGACTGTGCTTAAAAATAATTTTGAAGGTAAGTTTGTAAAGGGTAAATTGCTTGCTTTTTAGCAATATGTAATAAGAATGTTTTAGGACTGCCTTTGGAACTTATTCTTCTGAAAAAAAGAGATTTGGAGCTGAAAAATACTGGCCAAAGAAGGTATTCACCACTAACGAAGCAGTTTGCCCAAACCTTTTATTTTTATTCACCGAAGGCTTAAGAACTTATTTTATCTTGCCAAATGGAAGAACAATCAGAAAATGGCTGCACAGTGTAAATTGTGAGCCAGGCATATTAAGTGAAGTGTTGGAATTTTTAAAACAACAAGCACGGGAGAATAAATCTTTAGAAATTGTGCGCTGATTATTGATGCAATGTCTATCAGAAAGCAAGTTATTTGGGACCATTCAGAAGGTAAATTTACAGGGAATGTAAATTATGGAGGAATAATTGAAGTTGGTTATGAAATGATGGCTTTGGAGGCCCTTTTTTTTTCAAGTAGTAAGTTATTCAGAAAAAATCAAATGCTCTGTTGCATATTTTTTAACTAACAAATGTGATGTAAACCTTCAGACTCAACTAACATTAAGTTGCATTAGAAGCCTGTATAAGTGTGGTATTACTGTTAGATCTGTGACCTCAGATGGAGCTCAGATAAATATATCCAGCTATAGAAACCTAGGATGTGACTTGGACAATTCAAGACCAAATATTCCCCACCCAAATGATCCTGAAATAATGGTACATTGTATGCTGGATGCTTGTCACATGATTAAGATTGCAAGGAATACATTTGCTGAAAAAAATCTAATTTCTCCGTTGGGAAAAATAGATTGGAATTATGTAAGAAAACTTGATGAGCAGCAGGAAATAGAAGGACTAAGATTAGCAAATTCTTTAACATCACACCATGTAAATTATAAAAATAAAATCATAAACGTTAGGTTAGCAGTGCTAAGCTAATATTTAGAAAAAAGTGATGCTAAAGAGTTTAAAGGTTGTGCTGCCACTGTTGATTTTATAAGAAAAATTGATAGGGTGTTTGATATGTTAAACTCTCGAAATCCGCATGGGAAAGGTTTTAAGGCTTCTGTCAGGCCAGAAACAATACATTATTTTGAAGAAGTTTTTAGTGACACTGTAAGTTATTTAAAATTATTAAAAATTAATGACATTCCTATTTTAAGTCACAACCGAAAAACTTGTGCGGTGGGACTAATAATAACAATGCAAAGCACTTTAAACCTCGCAAAAGACTTTTTAATTTAAAAGAAGATCCTCTGAAATATTTTTTAACCTACAAGACATCCCAAGACCACATAGAACTATTTTTTTCCTGTATCAGGTCTAGGGGAGGGTGGAATTAATTCACAACAGTTAAAATGGGCATTAAGGCATTTGTTGTTTCGAAACTCTGTAACCTCAAGTGTTACAGGTAATTGTTGTAATCTTGAGGAGTATTGTAGCCCAGCATTTGATTTTCGATCTGACAAAAGGACACGTCAGTCAGATGACGAGAATGATAATGAAAATATTGAAAAAATGATGGACTATTTGGAACAAATTGTCTGACTTTATAGAAAATGTTTTGTACTATATAGCTGGTTATATAGTGAAATCTTTAATAAAACGAAGTCTGGGTGATCACTGTGTTGATATTTTATTATAGCGAGAAGACGATATTTATAGTGACCATCAGTACAATCAAGTATTCAGTAACTATAAAAAATTCACCAGCTTTGCAACACGGGAAGGGTTGTTGTATGCCTCAGCTATTGTCTTTGAAATTTTAAAGTTTACTGAAAAAAAAATTCAAATTCTTATTCAAAATAATATTTTGAACACTACTTTCGACATAAAACGGAAACTTACCAACTTGGCTATAAAGTATTTTTCCAGTAAAAGAAAGGAATTTTTTCCCCACCACCCAGTTATTGAAGAGTTTTTGGTTGAAGAATCTCACGAGGTGCAACTAATTCGCAAAATAATGGAACTTTTTATAGAATGTAGAATGCACCATTACTCCAAAATATTATACATAAAAAATTTGGGAAAATCAGCTAGTGTTAGACAAAAAAATTACTAAATTGATCTTGTTTAAAAATTGTTGATTACAGTATTATACAAGTGATTCTGAATAAATAAGTAGTTTAACAAATATGTAGGTATATTAATATATTATGTATATAAATTTTGCGTTGTGTTTTAAAATGTTATTATTTTAAAATAAATTTTTTCCTTTATATAAGTTTGTAGTTTTTGGCATGGTATAGGTACGAATAAATCTATGAAAAGACTGAAAATATTTTTTTATTATTTTATTGTAATAATATATTTTTTTCTGAACAAAAATAAATAAAACCTTAAATAAATAGGTAGGGTAGGTATATTTTTAAATGTATGTACTTATTACCGGCAAATTATTTAAGTCATTTTAATTTTAATAATAAGATGTTCTAAAACAATTTTGGATCTTCATAAAAACTACATTTTTATTAAACATTAAAAAATTATACTCCGCATCACAAATGGGTAAGGGAAAGCACCCCCTGTATCTCGGATATTTAACACGTTATTGTAAATGCAAAAACGGTTTTTATAGATTTTTTTACCGTAGAATCTAGTGGCGTACTTGTTTTTGATGTGTAAACATCTTACGCGGCGGTATGAGGGTAAATCTCGGGAAATGTGTGGTCGGAAATGGGGGGACGGAAATGTGGGGACGGAATTTGTAAACCGATTGTGACATTATAGACTTTCCGCGTGTTAGCCACACGTGATAACTACTACACCATGAAACGATATGGAAGAAAACTTATTTTTTGTATACTTATAGAGATAAAGAGTAATGAACAACCTAAATCACATAAACGTCTTAAATAATGAATATTTCCCTTATTAGTAGTTATTTAAAAAATCTAATGCCACCAAGAATAACATCAACCTATAGACACAGCTTATTCACTACCAGCTAGTCAGTCATCTTTGATTTGGGAAAGTCAATAACCAAACTTTGCAAATTTTAGGAGAGGGCCATGACTGAATATTTTTTTAAACGTCTGGGCATATGAATAATACTTTTGACAGTTCGCTGAATTTAAAATAATAATATGATTTTTTATCGTCTAAAATCCGTTTAAAAACGATTTTTAATGGCAAAATTGTATAAAAATCCTTCACGGCCGTCCTGGATTAGCTTGCTTCTCAAAGCGCACGGGTTATAATGTCACCATCGGTTTACAAATTCCGTCCCCACATTTCCGTCCACACATTTCCCGAGATTTACCCTCATACCGCCGCGTAAGATGTTTACACATCAAAAACAAGTACGCAACTAGATTCTACGGTAAAAAAATCTATAAAAACCGTTTTTGCATTTACAATAACTTTTTAAATAACCGAGATACATGCTTGAAAACGGTAAATTTTCAAAATCACCCAGTAGCTCAGAAACTAAGAGAGCCACGGGAAATGTAATTATGGCATCTTTCATTTCATCAAAAAGTAGCAAACTATTGCGCAAACCGCATCTTTCTGCGGTAAAAAAATCTATAAAAACCGTTTTTGCATTTACAATAACTATTTAAATAACCGAGATACAGAGGGGGTGCTTTAAAACGACACATTTTCAAAATCACCCCGTAGCTCAGAAACTAAGAGTGCCACGAGAAATGTAATTAAGGCATCTTTCATTTCATCAAAAAGTAGCAAACTATTGCGCAAACCGTATCTTTTTATCACCACTCATAAGCGAGGAACCCCATAAAACACATGTTAAAAAGTAAAAAATGCATTTTTTTATTTTATTTATATTATATTTTTAGAAAGCCCACAACGAGGTAGTTAATATAAAAAAATAATATAAAGGGTGTTCCATTTAAGAAAAAACAACTTTAGTCAATATCTCAAAAACTGAAAAACTTGAAAAATCTAACTACACCACTGGAATCTACGTAAAAAAATGCATAAGAAACATTTTTTACCTTTTCGATAAGATAAACAATAACTGAAATACGAGCGGGGTCCAAAAATGCAACGTTTTCAATTTCGCCCTGTATCATAGAAACTAAGAGGGCTAGGAAAAATCTGAATGTGGCATTTTTAGTTTCACAAAAAAGTAGCCAACAATTGCGAAAACCGCATCCTTGTATCAACTTGTAGCAAACTACTCATAAGCAGAAACCCCGTAAAACACACGAAAATGGGACACCCTGTACACATAATTTTCTTCGATTTTTTCGGCGAGATTTTGGAAAAGCAAAACTCTTCATCACTCTAAAGAGGTACAACTTCTTCAAAATTATTTTTCACAGTTACTCTGTCATTCACTACAACACCAGCGTTGCCTTCCTGTTCTAAGATGGAAGTGTTTTCGTAATTAAAGTTGAGGTCCATGTTTTGAAAATGTGTTGCCGAGGAACAAGATTTCTTTTAAAGTCGCCTATCACTTTCATGTTGCGTAAGACGTTGTTTGACAGCTTGACTCGTCTGTCCAATAACCATTACAAGTAATTTTGTATACCACATTTAAATTTTTCATTAATGACACTTTGTCCTTAGTTCCACTAAAAATAGATCTGATAATCAATGTGTTATAGCAATCTTTATATTATTTAAGTCCCTCAAATATGAAATCACGCGATTGTTCCGTCATCAGTTTGCCGATCAAAAACATTTGGACTGTAAATTAATTTGCGCCAAACATCTCTCGGGTAACCAATATTGAGAAATAAATTGTATTTTTTTTAAATTTAATGCTTGGACATTCCAGTAACGCCAATTCAGTGTCAGTTAAATGGAAAGAAATGTGTCATTATTCAACTTTCACCAACTCCACCATATCATCCAAATTAACTGTAATGGGAAAAATGTTGGTATTATAGAAGTCACTGATTACAATGCCCATATGGGGTAGATGACTTCGATAAAAAGAAAACTGTGTATGAAATTCATCGCAGAAGTAAAAAGTGGTGGCATAAACTCTTCTATGGTGAATTCATATACCATTTACACGAAACTAAATCAGCCAAAATTGACTATAAAACAAATCAGACGAGAAATTTGCAGCAGTTTGCTGGGGTCCAAATACACAAAGAAGTACTCCAGTTGTTTGGATAAAAGCACATAAACCATATGTTCCTAACAGCATTCGCCCTGTACTTTACCCATCGTAAAAATGTAGAAGGTTTAGGGCACCTGTTTATATAAAGTAATGAAATCACTTTCTTAATATCGATACGAGATTTAGGAACACTCTGTATAATAGATTGTGAATATCTAAAATTAGCCGATATAAACACATTAAAACTCTGTTAGCAAATTCAATTATGTTACCATTAAAACACCCTGTAAAAAAACGTGCTTCAAAAATTTACATGAAACCGATAATTATACCATTGTTAATGACAATAACCTCTTTACTGATATACCAAAATAAATTAACATATTTGCTTATTTATTAACAAACATATAGGTTAGTAGACTTTCTTTGCATTATGTGTTTCGGATGAAGTCGATAAGAGCCTATGATATATAAAAATGTTCAATAGAAATAAAAGTACGTTAGCTCGGTTTGTATGTGCCTTTCTAGATTAAGGTTTTCTACGATCTAAATTTTCTAATTTTCCTTTCTATGGGAAGAAAGTGTTTTAACATTTAGATGTGAAATGGCATGATCTATAGATTTTAAAGGTTGAAGGCGTAGGCCGCTGTATGTACATGAGATCCGTGGATCGATTCCGGCAAGACGCAAAACCTTTTTTATGCACCTTATTAGTGCTTATACTTTTTATTGCTTTTATTTAGTATAATATTATTACAAAGGTGATTTTCGCAAAGTGCTTCCCCATTCGATATGAGGCACTACATAGTAATCGTCAGATGATTCTTGCATGGTTTTGTTGTTTGCATATTAGAGCGACTACATGTTTCTTTGAGCAGCAATTTTCATTTTATTTCAATTATAATAATAAATTTATGTGCTACACTGGAGTAAAGTGGTGTTATACCCTTGAATTTTATTGCCATCCGGCCCAGACTATACCGCACTTTCCTCCCTGGTATTACAAATAGCTCCCTAGTATTATAATTGTTTTAATATTGAAGTAGTCGTCTAATTTAACAGGTCAAAAAGAAACTGATGGTAAACTCCTATAAATTCTGGAAATCTGTGTAATTAATGTAAAAGAAGTATGCAACACTGATATGTATGCAGTCTTGCAACAATTAGGTGAATTTTATAAGAATCACTTTAATAATTTCCAATACCATCATGCAGCCATTCAGAGGTTCAAGTTGAAGGTTATAAACATTTTGCTGATTATTACGAATGCAAGTTGCATGTAAATAATGAGAAAATAATACGTTATTCCAGGACGGAAACGATCAATGTTTATGAATTCTCTAAAATGCAGGGTAACTTGCGTATTTATTTTGCAGTTATAGTAATAAACGAGTAATCCCGCAGTATGCCCAGATATCTATTTTTTATTACATTCATTTAAACGCAATGACTATTAAAACAGAGTTTTATTCACAGTACCGAAACAGAATTTTTGCACTCGAAGCGCGTTTCGCTAACCATGTTAGCATCATCAGGAGATGATTAAAACTCAGTTTTAATCTCCTGATGATGCCAACATGGTTAGCGAAACGCGCGTCAAGTGCAAAAATTATGTTTCGGTATGGCGGATAAAACTCTGTTTTAGTGCATTTATTCCTAGGGTTCCAAAGCCCAACATAGTAATGACTATGTAAATATTTGATTGACACACAATTTTTTTACTATCCTTCAATAGCTTTACCAGAGGCTCCGTTACCGGGCAAAGTGATAATGAAGCGTGGTTGTAATCTCAAAATTTATCAGAGTATTTTTTACATCGTAGACGAAATATTTTGATAAAACTAGTGCAGCAGCATAAGTGAACCTTTTAATGCCGATCCGTCGGATAATTTTGCACCGACGGACTCGAATGATAGCAGTGACTCGGAACTGCCAAATAGGAACACAAGAAGGGCAGAAAACGAAGTTGATGTAGCTATATTAGCAATGATTAAAACTAAACGCAAGAAAAAATAAAACCAATGGAAGCGAAGCATGTTAGCACAGCTGGTAAGCTGGCTACACAGAGATCGACGGGACTGGCCTGTAAATGCAGAAAAAAAAAATGCTTTGATAAATTTAATATAGAGAACAGGGGAGCAATAATAACATCCTTTAAAGATTTAGCGGGAAGAAAATGCACAAGATGGCTATTTGGCAGGGCTCATTACAAGCATTGTTTCTATTAGGCTCGAGATGGTAGTGGAGAAAGAGGAACAAAATACCTTACACATAAATGCAAGGTAAATTTTATGAATAGTAAATTATTGCATAAAGTGGTCATGTAGAAAAGATATTTTTTTAATTCTAGAAAGATCTAAGTTGATTCACAATACGCTGGAAACTTTCAGATTTTTAAATCATTATTAGTGACAAAGTTTTTAGGAATGATAAGAAGTAAGTCCTATTTTCTTTGGCAGGTTCGAGTTGGGCCAGATTAATTTGACGTCCGCAGAACAGCATATTCTCCCTCCATAAAATATCCCTAAACCATGCTGAGTTAATTGCCTCGGATATTGTGAAACCATTGACAATCACTCCTCCTCACGCAAGCGAGGTAAGCATCAGAGTAAGCCTAAACTATATCCGCTGAAATAATCGAACAAATCCATAAATTTATTCATGATTTTCCTCGTCGAAAATGGCCGCAGTAAAAATCTTGGAATATACTACAAATCTTCTGAACTAAATGTCAAAAAGTATACGAGTTATACTTTGAGAAGTTTGAGCCTAGCATGCATGAAGTTATGAAACAAAATCAGGGAAAAACGTCCGATTTCAAACCAAAAGTTACCTATGACTTTTTTTTTGATACTTTAAAACAAATCAAACTATAGTGTCGGACGATCCAGAACAGATACGTGTGAAAATGCGATTTAAGAACAAGAAGAAATCTGGTGTGGGCTAGAGATGGATCGTGATTTCACGTACTGTGATTTATCACCGCGCCTGCACTCGGAACGATTGGTCACCGTGACAACTTATTGGAAATCACGGTTCATCCCGTTCGTGCACTAAGGAATCTGTCAGGCTGTATAAAGAGATAGCCGCGACTGCGAACTGGCGAACTATAGCGGCGCGGCGTGACCGTGGCGTTATATTTAAACGCTGCCGCTAATTCGACGACATTCGACTGCTGCTCTGCCTTAGTCCAATACCTCCTACAACTAAGCCAACTAGCTAATATTAAAATTAGCAGTGACGTCATCAAAAGTGGTCTATACTTTTTTGCCATAAGAAAAGCATTAAGAGGATGCAAGAGGAACCCAGTAAAAGTATTAATTATTTTATGGCGCCTACTTCCGTATTTAACGTTGATTGCCACACTGGGCCACTGGAATGTCAATTCCCATCTCGACCACATGTATCCGGTGCTGCCAGATTGGGCGCTTTGTCACAATTTGAGCTACTTCTTTCCCACTGTAGTTTGCCACAAATTATTTTCTTTGGTATATTATAGTATAGTTATATTAAATATAAATAAATATTTAAAATCCGAAAAGTATATATATAAAAACCGGAAAGCGAAGCAATAACGGAATCAAAACCTTTAAGAAAATAAACGTTGCTAACCAATAACCTAATTATTTTGTATAAATATTTAGTTCCGTTTAAAAGCATAATTTCAAATGTCATTCAACAAATGCTGTAAAAATTAAAGTCCAACTAAATATACGTTAAATAGTTTACATCCCAAATAATGTATAAAACTAACTCTACCGACCCAGATGAGCCAAATCCTGATGAATTCGTAACAATATTGTTTTTTACCATTGCGCAACTACTAACGGAAACGATTTAATATTTGGGCTGCACTTCGAGGATAACGAGACGGTTCTTAAAAATCTGGCAACGCTGCCTCCTGTCACTTACCAGCTTGTTGCCAGCGTACTTTCAACGTTCGACCGGTTTCTTATTTGTTTTACGATTTCCCATTAATTTTCTGTTTATTTCTTTATAATATCAATATTTTAGTGTGTTTAAATTTATGTGAACAATGCTGTGCACTAGGCTGCGGTGGAAACTAGCCGAAAAGCTAAAACCTAAAGTTCATGTTTTTAGCTTTCCAAAATGTTTGGACTTAAGACCTGTTTCTTTCATGTAATAAAAGTTTATTTTGTGCTCGCCGACCGTACGGTTCATTGTGTACAGTAAGTTTATAAAATTTGTTCCCGTTAGCTAATTTTGGGGTAAGTGATATTTAGGGTAATTATGCCTCATAACTACTTAGCCTTTAGGCTGTAATGCAATGTTGGCTATATGCCCTCAGTAATCAAAAATTTCATGAACTAAAACGAGACAAAATATTATTCCCTTAGTTTAAAGGCTCTTTTTCCATCATCTATATAAAGGCAAAATGTTAAATTAGCTCTCAAAATATTTAATTCTGAAAGGTTTTCTTAATAATTTGTCACATTCGCACTTATGTAAGCGGATATTGCTCATATTGTTTTAAAAAAATTAAGTTGTGAATTTTGCAAAGAAAATTTAACATTAAATGAACCTTGTGTTGTAGAAGATTCTTACAATTTAATTAGTTTCTTAAGTCGTGGGGCTCTTTTATATCCTCGTGAACAAGTAGTGGACGTACTTTCAACAGCCTATATTATATTTAAAAAACTGATTAATGAGTTCGAAGATACATTTTTAGATATTTACAATAAAAAGTCTTTTCTTTGTGAGCTGTTGTTAAACTATCTAAATCAAAACAGCCTTTTGACTCCTTTTAAAAATTGTAAAAATGACCTAAAAATTGATGTTTTAAACATTTTCTGTGCAGCATTTTAAATACACTTCTTTCTTAAGAATTATTGTTCTAAACATAATCATAATCTTTTGGGTAAATAGAAAAAAAGGAAATTTGAGACTTTTAATAAATAAATATTAGACCCCAATAATATACCGAGTAATATACCAAATCTAACATAAAAAAGTAATAATCTGAAACCTGTATAAAGCTTTCATGTTTTATCATAAATATTTGAAGATTGCAAGGTTCTTTGGATGGAGAAAACCTCGGAGAAAACA
>JAEQML010079021.1:0-12170 GCA_016904865.1 Pissodes strobi | reverse complement strand
ATACAAAGTGTTTCATTTAGAAGGTTAATATTGGCATGTTTTACAAAGAAAGGGCGACAGGAGTCCCTATGTCCAGTGCTGCACATATATCTAATCATCCATCACCCTCTTTTGCTAACTTAATACAGAGTTAAACAAATACTGTGGACTAGAGCCCCAGAAGGAAATTCCATAACGGAAATGTGATTCTATTAATGCAAGGGACGAATTTCATGTTATGGAGGTATGTTAAATTATTAGATCTAATCCTCAACACATAGCAGCCAGAGGAAATTTTCTTACATAAGTTCAATATATGACTTTTAAACTTAAGTGAACTTATTATTCTCAAAATAGGTATTTATCTTTTTTTACGTAACAGTGAACAGACGAGAGAATGATATAAGAAATATTTATTACAATTTGGTGTTTTTTTACTGACATTTTAATTTTAAGGATGATAAGGATTTATACATTAATATAATACTCTAAAGTACACTTCTTTGGAGAAGTTAATCAAAATTATCAAATTTGTAAGATTAAATAAAGAAAAGAGAGTAGAGAAACAGCTGATTATTCTCATTTTGCACAAGCCCATTGATAAATCAAGCATTCAGTATTTTACGCTTATTATATACGATATCTATGTTATGTCAATCTATAAATCTAGCTTAAATAGTTTGACTAATATATTTCACGTTGAGTCTAATATTTTAATTAAACTACTTTATAATGGAAATGTATATAACTACTTACATATTAGACCCGGTATTAGGTAGGTTTAATATGAAGAATATAGTTTTTTATTTATTTATTTCTTTATTATATCCCAAAAAACTAAGTATAGTTGTCTAAGGAACATTCCATCTGTAGACTTTTAAGTCTCAAAACATTTATGAGAATTTACATTACATTTTACTAGCTACAATAAGCATTGTATAGCTAAAGATTATAGAGTTTTAAAGAATACAAAATTAGACAAAACTGAATAAAATATATACAATTCTTAACGAGTTTACTACCTACATTACCCTTATAGGCCAATATATTATTCTTTGTGACCTCTGTGTAAAAGTGTAACTATGGCATTATAACCTTTGTGTAAGGCTAAGAAAATAGTACCAAACGAAACAAGAAACAATATCGTCGTTTAGATAATTTAATTTAGTGTTTCAAATGATTCCTTCACTTTTATTAATAGTACAGGGTCATTGGCCATATTTTGACCAATAGATACATTTTTTATTTGAAGATTTAGAAATGAGTGAGGTACTACCTTCCGTGAATTCCGTGTTTCCTATATGAAGTAGCTGACGTATGTGGTGGCGGCAGTGCGCAAATGTCTGACGCAGTATACCTCTGTTCTGATAGGCGTCAGTCTCGTACAATATAAGACATTTGTTTTTTGAAATAAGGAAATTAATGAAAATAAAAAAAATGTTTTTATTGGACTTGTTACAAGAAGAAACTGAAGATGAAGAAATTTTGTAGCAGTGCATGTGGTTGTCACCCGTTTTTAGGAAATTAAAAATTGCTTGGCCCAATTGTGTTATTGCTAGACTTTAACTTTCTGTGGATATCTTTATAGATATGCAAATAGCCTCATGTGACCTGACAGAGATCAAACCTTGGTGAGATGCATATAGGTTGTCTTTTAATATCAGCAAAGCTAATGTAATATGTTTTGATTGTGATTTCGGGGAGGTTCAAACCCAAACTAAATGAAGATAAATTATAGAACTTGTTATCGATAGTCGTTTAAAGTTCGATCGATAGTCGTCTAAAGTTCGAAGGACACATCAAGTCCCTGCAGACAAGATTAACTTTCAGCTGTTATGTATGTTATGTAGAAGAATTTCAATTGAATTGGACACTGCGAGAATTGGATATTTTGCGTCGATTTAGTCACATCTTAGGCATGGAGTATGTTTCTGGGAAAAGTGTCTTTGTACTTCAGAAGAGAGCTGTTAAATAGATGTGTCCTTTGATTCTAAAACCCAATATCCTAGATCTGGCCTGTTTATTTTGGACACAGTGTACTTAATTTATAAGAAATTTTAGTTAAGTTAGAAGCCACTTATGCCTACTACATTAGACCACAATCTAGTGCCACTTCCAATTTCTTCTATTTCCCAAATCAAGGGCACCAGATTTAGAATACCGATTGGTAAAAAAGTATGGGAAAATGGAAATGTATCACCTGCCTTAGGAATTTAGCAGGGCCGGATTAGCCACTAGGCTAACTATGCTATAGCCTAGGGGCGCCCAGGCAGTGGGGGCGCCGCGGACCCGGCGGCGGTTCGGCGCGGTGTGACGCTTGATACCCAAAAATATCTCAATGTCCAAATTTCTCGCCTTGTTAAGGTGATAATATTCTGATTTTACTATTAAGCTTTTGTTATACCGATATAGTAGGCAATTGATGCAAGAAATACTGTAGAAATTTTTGTCGGCGTGACGCTCCAAGTTCCGAACGCCAAAAAGCTAGTGATTCTAGTTTAAAAGCAAAAATCGGTATAACAGCCTGTGAACTAGGGGGGGGGGAGGTCCATCCGAAATCTTGACACTAAAACCAAGGTCGAAAGGAATTTTTTAAATGTGTATTAGGTTAATATAACAGATATCTTCTAGTGCTTAGGATGGAGCAACTGCCCCCCCAACGCCAATGTATCCTTTCAAATCAATCAAATCACCGCAAAGAAAGCCGACAGTGGCACTGAGAGCGGTCACTGCACGCCCCTCCTTTACTTTTCTAAAAACATAAATTATTTTTTAAGAAAAAAACGCTGCACACCGCTAGCCCCTACTCAACCCTCACAAAAACGAGCTAGGCAGTCGGGACTTTAGGCACCGAACATTAACAAGAGGAATAGAAGCACCGAACATTAACAAGAGACTAGAAGGTCCACTCTCAGCCAGCACTTTTGATGTAGCGCTTACAAAGGCGAGACGCGGACTTTAGACCAGACGGGGTGAAACGTGGGATGAGGCCTGAGCGGCTAACCAGCATTTCATCAGGTTCCGAGACGGGGCAAGAAGGGAAATGCTGGGGGCGGGGCTTAGAGTGAACCTTCTAGTCTATTGTTAATGCTGGGTGCTAGAAGGTTGACTCTATGCCCCGCCCTCAGTATTTCCCTCCTTGCTCTGTCGCGGAACCTGATGAAATGCTGGTTAACGGCTCAGGCATCGTGCCACGTTTCACCCCATCTGATCTAAAGTCTGGCATCTCGCTTTTGTAAACGCTACATCAAAAAAGTAGACTGAGAGTGGCAGAGTGGACCTTCTAGTTTCTTGTTAATGTCCGGTGCTTTAAGAATAACTTTACACTGTTGTCAAATTTATGCAGATAGAATATTTACATTTATAAATTCTATTAGATGTAGCATGCAGTCATGAGAACGATATCACAAACCAAGTGTTTTCATAAATCTTCGGAAAAAAACTTCAAGGAAGCAATAGTGACAATAGCGTAAAAACACTAAATAGAGTGAAAAACCACATGAGAAGCACTTTAAGCTAACGCAAGGTGACAGACCTATCCATTTTAGCCATTAAATCGGAATTGGACTTTTGTCACATAATTACTGAATTTGCTCCAATGAAATGTCGAAAAATAAAGTAGCACTTTTTCCAATAAATTTGATTTAATTTTTATTTAGAGACAGTTTTTATTAGTGCAGTAAAAGAAAACTGTCAAAAACATAAACATAAAGGGGGGGGTGCCGAGGACCGACAAGCCTAAGGCGCCTTGGACTCTTAATCCGGCCCTGGAATTTAGACTTCTGCTTAACTAAAAAAACTTCAACAGAGTTTTACGAGGAGTTTTATCTGCAACATCAAAACAGAATGTTTGCACTCGACGCGCGTTTCGCTAACCATGTTAGCATCATCAGGAGATGATTAAAATTCCTGATGGCGCTAAAGTGGTTAGCGGAACGCGCGTCGAGTGCAATCATTCTGTTTCGGTATTGTGGAGAAAAATCTGTTGTAGAACATTTTGGCGAGGGTTCCAAACCCCAACTGAAAAGAAACTTGTAAAGAAAGTTAAAACGTTACTGTATGCGAGAGCGTATTACCTATGTGAATAAATATTTTGACTTAACTTTTAGTTTGTACCTGAAACGCTTATTTTTACCATATGTATTTTTCTCTACTTGCTTTGATTTAAAATTTTACTTTGCATTTATAGTTTAACGGCCTTAACAAGATGACGGGTGTCTTATCCACATTAATGAGTATTATATTATCCCATCAAAAAAAAACTGTTATACATGTGTATTCCAGCATAGCTTTACAAAATTCAAGTCATCTGCGTTTATTTTCTTTATACTAAATGAAACACTTTGTATTCCATGCAAAATTTTAATCCAAAAAGGATTTCCTATCGAAGCATAACAGAACGCTTTCGGCCTAGGCTATCATCAGTGTTAAGGTCTATTCATGCTAGACCGGAAGGGAAGAAGAGAGCTGTGCGTCTCGTCGGCGACCCGGAGTTGAGCCGGAATCTAGATAGTCTGGAACACCGCAGACATGTAGCCGAGATATCTCTGTTTTACAGATACTTTTACGGCAGATGTTCCCAGGATTTGGTCCGCCTCATCCCGCTCCTGGCAGCTCCTGTCAGACAGTCACGACAGACGACAAGAGCGCACCAGTTCGTCGTACAACTGGAAACACCTAGAACATCGCTTTACAAGAACTCCTTTGTCTGGCGCACTGCATCACTGTGGAACTCACTCCCAGGACATCTGTTTCCCACTACTTACAACTTACAAATATTCAAGAGCCATGTCAATCAACATCTTCGCACCCACACCGCTCATCGAGCGCCATAGGGTCTCCCTTTAGTGTGTGTGCCACTGCCATAAAAAAAAAAGACCGAGGACGACACGAGGCGAGCCCGTACCGAGTCATTATAACAGGGTGCCGTCCGAGTTTAGTATTCATGCTACACACATCGACGCGTTGGTATGTTAGGCTTCTATAGGAAGTCCTTTTTGGATTAAAATTTTGCGTGGAATACGAAGTGTTTCATTTAGTATGATTCCTACATGCACCCAGCCACTACTCTTCACTTTAATTTCTTTAGAAAACTGTTGAACTTACCAAAGCTTTTCATGCTGACTGTAGCGCATACCTAATAAATGAATTGATTCGTTTTTCCGGATATTAAATTCTGACGCTTTGAGAGAAACTTCATTCTTTTATATTGAATGGAGTTTAATAGCAACCAAATCATAAGTCGTCTGGTAGGATGAATTTAGAAAGATTACCTGTTTTGATACAATTAACAACAATACGATTCCAGCTACTCATATTGTGTTGAGGATGTGACAGAGTTGAATTTGGTGTGATTTTAAACGGCATTCATGGCGTAACCTATCTAGATATGATGATTTGGCATTTACAGCACACACTCAACATTTTGTGTATGACGTAAAGGTTTGAACAATTCATGCAAGTGATATTTTAATTTATTGCAATAATTGTAAATTGTGTATCCTTTGTATAAATAGTATATGTTACGCATGGTTAAGAAAATTATCTGTTTTAATTTGTTTAAGAAACAACGAAAATGACGCAGCACGGCTGATAAAAGTAGATTTAAAAGGTCGTGACGTAGGCACCGCCGTTGTGACCATACTAAGAGCATGTGACTTGCCCACAAGTCACGTACAGCATTATGTGAAAGCCGAGGTGGAAAATGGCACTAGATTTCGGACAGAAAATATTCGCCAAGATGGTGATGAATGGATCAGAGTTAAATATAAAAATGAATATGATTTTACGAAAATCAATAAAAATCATCCAATTTTTGACACCTTTGGAATGCAACAAAAGATGAATGAGGCCAAGGATAATCTTAGGTAAGGTGATATGGGGGTAAATTAAATAATTAGGACATTCGTTAATATACACACAACTACTTCACAGACAAATTTTCTTGGCAGGTCCTGATAATTTTCGAAAATGGTATATATATCCCACCATTTTGAAGAGAGTTGTTGTGTACAAGGTGGGCGATAAGTTATATAAAGAAAATTTTAGACCAGTAGCCGGATAAAATAAGAGTTCTCTTCAAAAACTCTACAATCTTAATTTTCTACATTTTTCTTTACTATGTTGGGGTTTGGAACCTTCGGCAACATGCACTAAAACAGAGCTTTATCCACAATACCGAAACAGAATTTTTGCACTGTGCAAAAATTCTGTTTCGGTATTGTGGATAAAGCTCTGTTTTAGTAATTTTTCTTTACGCTAGCCCGGCTGTTTGAAAAATGTATAAAATTAAGATTGTAGAGTTTTTTTGAATATAACTTTTATTTTATCCAATTTGCAGTTTGGTTATAGGGCTGGTCTATGCTCCAAGGTTGGGTTAGTACATGTTACTGCTTTTATGACAAATAACTTTAGATGTAATAATAAGACTATAGGAATTGCTATTGATATGGCCCCTTCCTTTGATTCTGTGCATCAGCGAACTCTACTTCACGCACTTGAAAATATTTTAGTCAGAGGCATAGGTTGTTTGAGTTGTACTTGCAAAATAGAAATCAAAGGATTAGAATTGATGGTGTTTTAAGGGAGGAGTTTGTAATGGATATCAGTGTTCTGTAGAAGACGGCCCCATTTTGTTCCCACTTTATGTTAATGATTTATTCGCTGTTTTGCCTATCGAATGTAGTGAATGTGCCGTGATTTTGGTTAAGGATGAGTCCGTAAGATGTTTACACATCAAAAATTGAGCGAGTCTGCTAGTACTCGAGATGTGTAAACATATCCTATATCGATATCATCGGCATGAAAATCTAATGCCACCTTAGGCCGCGTGGCGCCTGAAAATAGGCAACCAATTATTTGGAATTGGTTGCCTATATTCTGCACATGGTTATGATGTCACATCCGCTTGCAGATTTCATACCGCCGCGTAAGATATTTACACATCAAAACTGCTGCTACTTAAAAATCTACCTACCTTTTAATGCGTTTTGCTAATTTGTTGGCGATGTGATAAAATAATATGCAGTCTCTCTGTGGGCAGTCAATAATTTGAACTATTTTATGTGTATATAAGCTAATGATTATTGCTACTATGTATCTGTTATTTTCATGTTACTGGGTAATATCTAAATAATAAAGATCATTATTATAATAATAAACATTAACGTGTTGATTTTAAAATGCTGGTTACTACCCTTCGAAGGATTTAGGTTTAAGCAAATGTTTTTGTACATTATTCCCTTTGTACTTTGTAGATTGAAAATACAAATTATTTCATTGTCATAACTTCTAACAAAAACATCATTGCCATACCAGTTACTATTGTATTCAAATGTTTGTGTAAACCTCAATCTCCACAATTAATATTCTTCATCGTTTTTCCATTTCCAAGATTAAAAAATTGGTTAGAGCACAATTTTAAAGATGCTTTGAAGAAATGTAAAAGTGGAAATGCATCTAAGGAAGAAATTCAAAGATTAAAGGTAGAAATGATAGAAAATTCTAAATTGAAGGATATTAGATGGGACTGTGGTTGGAATAGTCAACATTTTAGAGGTAATTAATAATTGTTTTACTGTCGGAAGAGTGAGTAGGTGTGTATTATAATATGAAGTTGTTTAAAACATATTATAAAGAATCCTTGACATGACAAAGAATATAAAAACTCAATATCATGTATCTATGTACGTATATATTAAATGCTTAAGCATAATCGAAGAGTCACTAACATAGATAATAAAAAAGTAAAATTTTTTATTTATGATGCGGATGCAATTTAAGTGATGAAACTGAATCGTTGTACCTAAAGAGTCTGTTATAGTTAGTATGTGGTCGTTCACACAGTACACAGTGGACAACCTTGCTAAGATCCTATAACATAATGCCGAACATAATTCTAAATTTCAAGTAGGTAGCTGCTTGAAGATATTTCTAAAAAACGAGAATGTGTATATTTGTTTTTTTTGACGTTTTTCCCAAATGCGCGTAGATGTCTTGCTATAAGGGACCCAGGGATTCCCGATAAATATGGCAATTCTTAAAACTAGATTTTCCTCATTCGTAGAATCTGCGAACTATTTGTCACTGTGAGTTTTGATTTCTTCACAATCAGCAAACAGGGCCCATTAAAGACAAAATAGTTTTTTTTTGGTATTATTTAACCTTTTCCTTGTGGATTGTTTTTATTGGCTATTACACCAACAGTTTATGAATAAGACCGCTTTCTTCACAGGTCCAGTTTGTAAAATGAAACCCGAAAAAACAGCTGAAAACCCTAAAAATGTTTTCATCACACTACCTTGGACGTCTCCCAAGGCATATCGCACATCAACACTGGCAGAAGTCAAGTTTCATCACCGTGATATTCTTAAAATCCTTAAAGAACTAGATGCGCAAAAGGCATTAGGACCGGACGAAATACTTGCCATCGTATTAAAGAACTGCGCCAACGAACTAACACCCGTTTTTGCCAGACTTTTTTCTCTGTCTTACCACAGAAAATATAGTTACACAACTATATTTTCTGTGGTCTTACCCATCTTCTTGGAAAGTCGGTCGAGTGCAACCTGTTCCAAAAAAGGCAAGAAAACCACGCCCTTCAAACTATCGCCCAATTGCCTTGCTTCCCATAATCTCCAAAGTCATGGAGCGTGTAGTCAATCAGCAACTACTCAAGTACCTCGGGAACAACAATATAATCAGCGATAATCAATACGGCTTTCGCAGAAAGAGATCGACTATATGGAGGAGGGCAATTGAGAACTACGGAGAATCTCGAGCGATTGGATATTTCGAAGGCATTCGACAGAGTTTGGCATGACGGATTGCTCAACAAACTGCCGTCCTTCGCACTGCCAGCCTCTCTCTGCAGCTGGCTTGCCAGTTACCTTATGAACCGATCTCTGCACGTTGCAGTTGATGGACACATCTCAGACACATTCACCATTAACGCGGGCGTGCCTCAGGGCGCAATAGTTTCACCAACTCTTCCTCATCTATATTAATGACCTGCTGACCAAAATGAATAATCCTGTTTACAGATTTGCAGATGACAGTACCCTTGTCTCCCAATTCGGATCAGGAAGACATTCACCACCGACTGAGACTTATCACCGCAGACAGGAGCAGATTACAGCAATTAATCAAGATCTGGAGAAAGTTCGAACCTGGGGCGACAGGAATTGGTCCAGTTCAATGCTGCAAAGACCCAAGCGGCCATGTTTACCAAGAGGGCCAATATGGCGGGCCTTGACATCATTATGGGAGGATCGACCATTCCTTCATCCTCGTCAATCGGACCGCTGGCGCTGGGTGTCTCGGTCAACAGCAATATGTCGTTGCTAATATTGCAAAATCAGCCTCCCAGAAGCTTGGTGCGCCATTTCGCAACAAAAAACTGTATACACCGCAGCAGTTGCTCTTGCTCTACAAAGCGCAAATAAAACCGTGCTTAGAATATTGCTCATACATCTGGGGTTTCGCACCAAAGCACACCCTAAAGCTGCTGAATTCTATTCAGAAGATAGATGTGCGTCTCATTGGCGATCCGGAGTTGACTCGGAATCTGGAACACCGCAGACATGTGGCCGAGATGTCCCTGTTTTACATATACTTTCACGGCAGATGCTCCCGGGATTTGGCCCCCCTCATCCCGCCCCTGGCAACGCCTGTCAGACAGTCATGACAGACGGCAAGAGCACACCAGTTCGTCGTACAACTGGAAACACCTAGAACATCGTTTTACAAGAACTCCTTTGTCTGGCGCACTGCATCACTGTGGAACTCACTCCCAGGACATCTGTTTCCCCCTAATTACAACCTACAACTATTCAAGAACCGTGCCCATAAACATCTTCGCACACACACCGCTCGTCGAGCGTCATAGTATCTCCCTTTAGTGTGTGGCACTGCCATAAAAAAAAACAAAACTACTTATAGTTAAGACTTTTTACTTTATAAATGAGACCTTGTAAAATGGCGTTTGGATTTACTGTAAGTATTCCCAATGTCTATTTTTTAATAGTACATTTTCAATATCTTTATTTTACTTTGTAACTTTACAAAACGGTGACAGCTGGCATCTTTGCCACCGGAACATAAGGTATCTTGTATAGAGTTTAGGGCCAATAAACTGGACAAATGTCATTTTATACCTTGCCTTTAAATGGGGTTCACACGGTCCTATTCATAAACTGTTAGGATAGTAGGCAAAGTGAACCCGCCATAGCTAGAAAATTATCAAACCCATATCAAATATATTTTAAAACCAAGTGACATCACTAGATATTTAATGATAATTTTATATGCCAACTGAATTACTAAACTGCATTTTAGGTAATTGAAAATGGCCAAAAGAGAAGTATGATAATAGTTTCGCATCTGATATACTGTATATTTTAGTAGGAGTAGTCAATGTTTTTTTAATGTTAATTTGAGTTAAATTAATTCAATCAATTGATCGTCGAAATGGATAAAAATTCAAGCATAACTAACTGGTATTAAAACGAAATGGAAATAGTCACTAATAACATTAACTAATATAATAGCTGAATGACAGTGATGTACCTTAGTAAAATCGCATACGAAGGTTCACTCAAAATTGTGATATGACATAGCTTATTTTTGGTGCAAATTTAGTGAGAACTATTTCTGGTAACTAATGGATTTTATGTATTTAATTAAATATTTTGCAAAAGTAATTTCTGATCATTAATTTTCGCTTCTAATGAATGAAATGAATTCATTTTATATATAGAAATCATTTCTAGGTTGTCTCCTTGCTTTAAAATCTCTAATGGAACAACACCCTCAACATATGAAACAATTAGAAGATCAAATTTTGGTGTTTTCTCATTTTACTGGCATAAGTTTAGACGGGCATATAATGTTGTTTAGCGGAGAGGTACGACACAACTGGCTGGATTTCATTAAAAATATTAGGAAGCATAAGTCGGCATTGGCACGAGTTCCATTTTATGAAAAGTCACTATCCCATGTCCTAAGGAATATCCAAGTAAGTATTAAAAGGCTCATGTACGCATCTGTATGTCTAAAATATTTAGATCTAATGTCTCTGATGAGGAAGGCATGTCAGAGGTATACGTGTTTCAGTGCACCTTGTATTTGATTGCAAGTTTTAATCGCGCCTTAAAAATTAGAACAACTTGATTGGAAAATATATGTTTTTGATCAATTTTAGCTTTTTTTTGAAAATGCGGGGCTCTGGCTTTACAACTGAAAAGCACCAAAAGTAGTGATGGGGATTTTGCGCTGAAACTGTTTTTAAAATCGCCAAAAAATAAATTTCAAACCCCCATTAAACCGGGTCATTTAGAATTTGTCCTCGAAATTGTAACATGCCAGTTGTCATCTAAACCCCTTAATTTACACATTAATTTTTCAGAATTTTACCTTGGTTTTATGTAGGCACCTACGTTTTTTAGCGAGCGTTTTTACCACAATTTTGTTTGCTGCGTTTTTTGTGCAATAAATACCGTTTAAACACATCTCTAACGTAATTTAATTAAATAGTATAGGTTATGCGGTAGTAATCTATTATTTTAAGATTCTTTGAATTTCAATTGTTTAAGTCCAGCTTAAACACAACTTAGTTAATACATGGCTGGTGGACAAACTTTGCCATGTAAAATGCTTTGCTGTCAGTATAATATTCAATTTTACATGGCTAAGATGCAACCACTCGTCCAGATTTAGTTGGCGTTTGTTTTGTTTTCAACCTCAAAGACAACATACTGCAGAAAGACCATACATGGTGTGGAGCGATACGCCAAAACGGTAATATTATGGCTCAAAAAGTAAGGCTAATGGGAATAAACCTTGTATATTCTGAATTTTCTTAATTCTGCTTGAAATTCTGTAGATATTTGATATAACTCATCATGTGTCTAAATTCTTGTGTTCTATTTTAGTACCTGTCCAACCAATCCAAACAGATCGAGTTATTTTTGAAACTTGTGACCGATCCTGTACAACATGCAAAAAATATATTACAAATATTTCTTATCGTTTTGGAGTTTTCCTTTGTCCCATCTTGGCTGCACCACCATGTATAGTTCTATTTCAAATTGCCTATACATTTTATAAGGTATATAATTTATCTAAACACTTTTCAGTTATTAACATTTTAAAATCTATTATAGGCATTGTAATAATGCAAAATGCTGGGTATC
>JAEQML010079020.1:0-12171 GCA_016904865.1 Pissodes strobi | reverse complement strand
TTTGCTGTCACCGCGAGGAAGCACTCGAACCGAATGTGGCTCAAGTTCACCCCCAAGGGATTAACCAAGTTCATATGCTGTCTCTATCACCCTACAAGCGATAGAGCCTACAAAAGCTTCATTACAACGTTAGCTACCACTTTTGATTCAATGCTGGTCCACTACCCTAATTCAGGGAAAATTGTTCTGGGAAATTTCAATGCCCACAACACTAACTGGCCCAAACACCACAAGACCGACGACGAAGGTAGACTCAACTTGTAGATGAACCAACTCGGATCTCATAGAGGTGCAAATTTACCATCCTCCTGCATCTTTTTCTAATCACAAATCAGGACCAGTACACGATTACAGTTGGTCCACCTTTAGGCACTTCTACAAACTTATTACAACGGTTTGTGAACTCCCACTCCTACAGAATGATCCATCCATTGCCTCGTCAAATCTGGCATTACAACCATGCAAACTGAGACGATCTAAGAGAGTTCTACCTAGATTTTCCTTGGCTCGACCTCGGCTTTGGCACTGACGACCCGTCAGTCTGTTGCGAGTAGTCTCTTCAGGAATGGAAGTATACATCTCAAATTCCATCAAGGTATTGTCAAAAGGAAATCCCTGGTTCAGCAGAAGATGCGAAGGAGCTGTAGGTAGGAAACAGCAAGCATACAAGTACAGACAACAAAATCAGTCGCAATTATTTTGTCGAAGCTAGAAACGATGTAACGAAAATAGGGCCCCGAAAGTAGGGCGCCACTTTGTAACGAATTCATCAGTTGGGCATCACTTGTAATGAAATACTAGGTCAGTCGCCAATTTGAAAGGATACATTTAGTTGGACAATAATTTGTAGCGAAAGTTAATTTATTTAATTTAATTAAGTATGAGATTCGTTTTTTCTGAGGGGGTGGGTTGTCTCTTTTATTAACTGAATTTTTGAAGTAAAAACTTCTTTAGGCGCGTTTTGCGTTTTCTTTTTGCGGGGGTTGAATGAGACCGAGCCGTCACGCATGACGCGTCATGCTCGGATATGTAATGTAACGGTCCTTCTACTGGCATGTTCCTGTATAGGTAGAGGGCTGAAATTTTCAGGGGATGTAGCCGGGGTAAAAAGAAGATCATGGACGAAAACGGGACCCCGTACCTTCCCCCGTTTGGCCAGGAGAGGGGGCAGAAGGAAAACTCAAATAATTAATTTCGGGAGAAAGGGAAGAGGTACGGGGTCGAAATTTTTATGGCAGATGCGCCCCATGGGGGGCCACCTTAGGCCATACTGGGGGGCCGGGGCTCTAATTTAAGGGAAAAACCGTTTTTCGCCCGTATCTCTGCAACGAAGGCTCGGATCGAAATTCTGACAAACTGTGACCCCGCTTATTGAAGTTTTCACTCCTGCCGTGCGGTCTTAGGCACACACCAATTTTTTTTATATTTTGGGCGCAAGAATTCCTAGAGACAATGCGAACTGAATATAAATACTTAAAAATCAATAACTATAAAGATAAGAATATCAGAAATTGGTCGTTATAATTCGTGTCTCACAGAGCTCTATCTTGCGATAAAATAAACAAAAGAGTTCCATACTAGTAGTTTTAATCATCTCCTGATCATGCTAACATGGTTAGCGAAACGCGCGTCGAGTGCAAATATTCTGTTTCGGTATTGTGCATAAAACTCTGTTTTAGTGCATGTTGCCGAAGGTTCCAAACCCCAACGTAGAAAAGAGTTCAAATGACAATATATTAATTTGACAATTAAATTACAAATATGAGAATATGTATCATGTAAAATGAGGATTACAATTAAATTACAAATATAATTGATGAAATTATTTGAAATACAAGTTTTGAATAAATTGACTAGCACTGAGAATTAAAACTAAAGTAAAAGATTAAAAAAATTGAATGAATGAGTATAACGATAACAGTGGTCTTTACAATTGATTAATCTTCTGATTGGCTAATACTTAGCTTGTCCAACTATCCTGTAACCATGCGATCGTATTGGGACTTCTACAGGAACCGCTTCTGCCTGTCCCCAAGTTATGTTAATGGGTTAATCCAGGACTTAAAGGTTGACCTAGTGTCAGCTACCTCTACAGGTCTGCTACAGCGACGTGGACCAACACCTGCTACTTGCCAAGCACGATATGTTTTTTTAGCTAACATTGGATACATGCAAAAAAAATAATAACCTAGTTTTAGACCAATGTATATCGCTAATTAAAAAATTATTCAGGGAAATATCCTGTGGACCTCAGTTAGACTATTGCCACAGGAAGAAGTAATCAACCATTTGCTGGTTAAAGCACGTATAATCAGAAACTTAAATTACAATTTTAAGCTGAGCAAAAATTATAAATAACTACTGTTAAGCAAACATCATAAATAAATACTGTTACTCAAGATATTGTTTTTCTTTACCTTAAGATATGAAATTCAAAAGAAAATGATGACTGAAATTTAATATTCAAAAGGAAATGATGGAACTACGTTCCAAACAGGGGCTCTCGGCAAATCTAAATAAAAGATAACTTGAATTTAATGACAAATAGACAAAATAGAAATACAATCTCACTATAAACGAGTCTTATAACTCCAAATATGTAATTTCTATTACTTTTTTATATATGGCCCTTGCCACATAAACGATAATTGAGCGCACTTACGCCTCAATCAATTAAAGATAAAGATAAGGCAATCACTATCTCTCATTGAGATAGAAATTTAAATAAAAGATAAAAAAACAGGTAAATTTACACATGTGAGCTTAACCTCTCATAAATGCAAATTAATGTCGATACATCAGTGTTGGAACGCGATAAGGCAAGTGCTAATAATTATATGCTTGATGTTACAAATTAACTGAAATTTTAATGAAATAAGCCTGAAAAGAAAATATATTAAAACTAACAGTACTATGAGGGAAAATTCAGAGAAATTCTACTAAAAATTCAATTTACTACCTTTGCAGGAATATTTAAAATCCACTCTGAGAATTCCCCAAATAACACTGTTCAATTTAAATGGAAATACGTTCTCTGTAAATTTGGACTAAACCTCTCTAAAATCAGATGAATTTGACTAATGAGAGACGAAATTATTCACCAATAAATCGGTATTTTTACCGAACGGTCACTACAAAAATTAAGGTTATTAGAGATGTAAGTTAATTGACAATGTAATATAAAAATGTTAAACTCTTGCTTTAGCCAAATGCGATTAAGCGATTCAATTCAACAATTATTAATTATGTATTTAAAAAATTAAAAAATTAGTGAAATATATTGCAAGATGAATAAAAATTTCAAGATTAAATATCAGCACTTACCCAGTCAAGCGTCGCCACAAAGATAAAACGACCTTACTTTCAATATTCAAGACGTTCAACCTATTATGCTTCTCGATGTTTAATTGGATAATTTATATCATGTGACTACTACTATAGGTAATGCGGCGTGAAACCAAAGAAATACACAATATATACTAAATATAGTAATCTATAGTAAATTAAATTCATAAATTGTAGGTATTAAATAACATAATACGCTCTCCAATTACCAAGTACAAGAGATAAGCTCGTTCCCGAATAGATGTCACTACTCAATATAGTAATCTCTACATTGAAACAAATCCGCAAATTGTAGGTATAAGCCAGCGTACCTGTGCTTCTTAAATAATTAGTTGCACGAAATATATCCATTCACGAATAGATGTCACTGGCGATTCATATCCCAAAGATCGAAAATCATTCGTAATTGAACTGAATTTAGTGGAGCGGAATAAGCTTATATTCCGTTGCAATGAATGCAAACGTGTGATTGACGAAACTAAGGACAAATACAACTAAAGGATCAGGAATAAACATTTGCAATGCACCAGTGGTTCCAGGTCGGTAGCAAAGCCTGTAAGTAATATTAACTTTGCAAAATCATCTCTCCCACCTTTGACAGTTGAATTCAACGTCACGGCGACTACAATTAAGGAAAAGGCAAACATGCTCTCCGAAATGTTTTCTTCGCACTCTACCTTAAACGTCCCCCACCATACCCAACGTCAACACTACCATAGCAGAAGTTAACTTTCATCACCCTGTTGTTATTCGTAAACTCATCAAATAACTAATACGCAAAAGGCATCAGGACCAGACAAAATACTTGCCATCATGTTAAAGAACTGGGCCAACGAACTAACACCCATTTTGCCAGACTCTTTTTTCTGTCTTACCGAAAAGGGATTTACTCATGTCCTGGGAGAGTCGCTAGAGTGCAACCTGTTCCAAAAAAGGCAAAAAAGCGACGCCCTTAAGCTATCGCCCAATTGCCTTGCTTTGAATAATTTCCAAAGTCATGGAACGAGTAGTCAATCGGCAACTACTCAAGGACCTCGAGACCAACAGAATAATTAGCGACAACCAATACCGCTTTCGCGAAGAGAGGTCGACTGAAGATATATTGACCTATGTCACTCATATATGGAGTAGGGCAATTGAGAACTACACGGAGAATCTCGAACGATTGCGTTTGATACTTCGAAGGCATTCGTCAGAGTTCCAGGGCCTCTCTGCGGCTGGCTTGCCAGTTTCCTTAAACACAGATCTCTACACGTTGCAGTCGATGGACACATCTCAGACACTTTCATCATTAATGTGGGCGTGCCACATGGTGCAATACTTTCACCAACTCATCTATATTAATCACCAGCTGACCGAAATCTATAATCCTATTTACAGTTTTGCAGATGACAATACACTTGTCTCCCAATTTAGATAAGAAAAACCTTTACTACCGACTGAGACTTATCACCGCAGACAGGAGCAAATTACAACAATTAATCAAGATCTGGAGAAAGTTCGAACTTGGGGGTGACTGGAATTTTGGCCCAGTTCAATGCAGCAAAAACATAAGCAGCCACGTTTACCAAGAAAGTCATTATGGCGAGCCCTGACACCATTATGGCAGGCGCAGGATCGACCATTGCTTCATACTCGCAAATTGAACTATTAGGTGCCTCGGTCAACAACAATATGTCCTGGCATAGCGACGTTGAAAAACATCGCAAAATCAGCCCTACAGAACCTTGGTGCGCTATTTTGCAAACAAAAAAACTCTATAGACCGCAGCAGCGCACCTTGCTCTACAAAGCGCAGCCGTGCTTATTGCTCTCACATCTGGGGCGCCGCACCTAAGCACACTCTAAAGCTAATGGATTCCATTCAGAAAAGAGCTGTGCGTCTTGTCGACGATCCGGAATTGACCCGGGACCTGAATAGTCTGGAACACCGCTGGCATGTGGCCGAGATCTCCCTGTTTTACAAATATTTTCACGGCAGATGGCCCTAGGATTTGGCCCGCCTTATCACACCCCCAGCAACGCCTCTCAGACTTACGACATATGGCAAGAACGCACCCATCGCGTCGCGTCGTCGTACAACTGGAAATACCTAGAACATATTGCTTTACAAGGACTCCTTTGTGTGACGCACTGCATCACTGTGGAACTCATTCCCGGGACATCTGTTTTCCCCTAATTACAATCTACAGCTATTTAAGAACCGTGTCAATCAACATCTTCGCGCACACACCGCTCATCAAGCACCATAGGATCTCCCTTTAGTGTGTGTGCCACTTTAATAAAAAAAAACTCCATCTAGGTTAAATTGTCCCAATAAAAGTGTGTTGCCTGTCGCTCTCTGAGAATACACTCTATTCTCTTCATACATCTGTCATTAGTTGGATACCAAACCAAAACAAGGATCTATTTTAATTGTAGCTTCTGTTTCTGATTTTTTTATTGATTTATTATATTGCTGGTCTGCAGTTTTCTTCGCATTTTCTAACGGACCTAGTTTTCGCGGTTGTGTCTATGCCTGAGTAGACAAAATTTGAAACCATTTCCCGAAATCCTTAACATCAATATCGACAATCATTACTGATCGCATCATAAATCGTGTTTGGTTTAGTCACTAGAAATATAAAACCCTCTGAAGTCGGTTACGCCTATATTGACCATGTATTACCAGAGATAAAAAATGCTAACCCTCGACTTCTTTTAATATAATAGGCTTTCATATTTTATATTAGAAATGACAAAACGTTTGTTTGCTACTTTTATGTTTTGAAACATTTTAAACCCACCTGCATAAAATATTTTATGTTAGTGAATGTTTCTTTCTTATTTTATATTTGTCGTAGGCATATGAAAATATAATTCTAAAGTTTGCTCATCATACATATTAAACTTTCAAGGCAAATTTATGATTCGAATGCATTTTTATCCAGCTTAATAGTGGAGGTAGAAACAGAGAGGAAAAAATCGTAATGGGAGAGGCGACAGCCCGTCAATCGATTTTGTATGCGCATGTCCAAGCAAAAAGGGTATAATGGTCAAAATCAAAACATATCATCCGATTTCAGGTGATCAGATGTCATTGTCATGTGGTCATTATTTTTCTCTCGATACTTAGTGGTATTGTTGTCAACGGAGCAGAGTCAAGATCCGAAAAACGGGAAGGCCAATATAAAAGGTGCCGCCGGCCGCCGCTTATTGTCGACTCTCCTTTTAGTTTTTTTTTTCTCTCTGGTAGAAACACAGTTAGAGGGAAAAACTTGAAGATCTAAGAGAAAGTCAATCAAACCTTTAGAAATATTTTATTCCATGAAAATTCCGATAGAACTCCTGCACCCTTCGCATGTTGCTCATCTAGATCCATAGGCAGATTCTCTTATATATAAATGATATAGATTTTTCAAAGTTTATATTTGAGCAAGCCACAAAAACTACCACTTCGAAAGAGTCTATGCAGATTTTAAAAGACCATTTTAGTATGTTTGCGGTTTCTTAACAATTTATATCTGGTTGCGATAAGATCTTTACAAGTTAAAAAAAATTAAAGATTTTGCATTAAAATGTCAATTTAAACACATCTTAGATAGCGTCTCGTCTCTTTGATCTAATGGCCAGGTCGTAAGTTATAATTTTACACTTAAGTCTGCTATCAATGTAGAAGATGAATATGCTTCTATAGTATGGGGGGCGGGGTCCTTAATAATACTGTCAATTTTAGCACGGAATTCATTTTTCACAGGCTTATGTTTCGTTTTGATCAAGCCAAATATAGTAATCTAGATGAAAACACCAAGGTTGTGGTGAAATGAGAAAACGATAAACAAAGAACTAGATAATGTGGATAAACAAACAAAGAAAACTGAAACGATTATTTGATGCAAAACGAGAAACAGCGAAATCCTATACGGTTGATGATCATGTATCGACAATCGATATGGAATTTATTTATTAAAGGGTATGAAAGGTACCTAACAGGAAATAAAGGTCACAGTACCGGCTGACCAAATGAGAAAGTTTAATTCATGTGCTTGTGACAATATAATAAACCCCAGGCTATTCAAGAAAAAGTCGCCAAAGCACTGAAACTTAGTATAAGATCTATATAGAGGATTGTTCAGGAAAACCGTAGAGGATTACCAGTAAAGAGAAAGCAACGGCGTACTAGAAAAAAGTAGACCGAGACCATAGGGGAGCGTGTAAAAATGAATGTAAGAAATGCATAAAAAAAAAATATATAACGCTGCCAGTTTTAAGGGATGCTCTAAGGGAAAAATAAATTCTGGATATAGGGCTCACATGATTGGGAGAGCTCATAAAACATTTAGGGTTTCGTTACAAAAAGGACTGCAACCTAAGATATTTGAGCGAACTACCACGAATTGCAAGTGAACGTGTTAAATTTTTTTAAAAATATGTGGAAAACCATCATTTAAAATTTAGAAAAGTTGTTTTTTTAGATGAAACTTGGATATTTTCAAATGGGAGCGGGTCTAAATCATGGCAAGACGATTCAATAAAGTCAGTAAGACGAAAAAAAGGTTGTGGATACGGAAAAAGATTTATCATATTACATGCTGGCTCAAGTACCGGTTTCATAAAAGGAGCAAGTTTAATTTTTTCCTCCAAATCCCGGAGGAAAGTCATTTTATGAAAAGAATGTTGGCGATGGTCTAAGTTCGCATCAGGTAGAGGAAGTTTGGGAGAAAGCCTTAGAACACATAACGGATGACCACTGGACCATACAGAAAGAATTATTTTAGACTGGTGGAACAGAAAAAAAATATTGGATATTCAAGTAGAGCCTCTTATCATGTCAACTGCAGGAGATGATACAAGTACTTCCGAAGAGTCAGATGAGTCGGAAATTGAATGTTAGGGTATTTTAGTTTTTTTTTCAATATAACATTCTTCAGTTCATTTAAAGTCTTAGTCTTCTTTTTTCTTTTTCGCCGCTTGATGAATATGTTTATCTCATAAATTTCTATACATTATTCGTCTATGGTCTCAATATTATTTTTTATTGTACGCCGGCGCCGTTGCTTCTTCTGCACCAGTAATTGTCTACGATGTTCCTGAACAATTTTCTGTATAGATCTTATACTAAAGTTTCAGTGCTTTTGCGACTTTTTCTTGAATAGCCTTGGGGTTTATTATATTGTCGGTGTTAGTAGCCTCTTTTTCTTCATTCTTGAAATACTAAGCAGATTAAGAATCATATCACTTAAATAAAATAGAATATTAGAAGAAACAGAATGTGTGTAAAAACCGGAAAACGCTGATAGTGATATAAAGAAATTAATATTATGTTATTTAATTTTTTTGGGTATTAATTTAAGGGTAGAGCTAGTTATTTTATTAATCATGTTCAATCAATCAATTTGAAAATATAAACCATCAAAAATAATTAAACAAGTATTTTTTAATTACTTACCTAATAAATTTGTGTTAATTTATCTTAATTCCAAGCATAGGGTGAAATTTAGGCGGAAGAGTCTCGGATAGAAGTACAGACTTTTAGAACGTACCTCTAAAATATAATTTTGGTACGGGATAAATTCATCCCTTGCCAAAATTATTGTCGCTTTCATGTCAGTTTGAACTTTAACCTATTATAATAACATTTTATAGAAAATCAGCTGTTTATAGGCAGCCATATTGCTTTTTATATTGCCAAATATTTTTAGAACCACTGGTTTTATTGATTTGATTCGGAGATCAGGACCCGTCTCGTTAAGTCGAAGACGGCTATATCTCATAATTTTGTCGAAGAAAAGTTTTGATTTAATTTCTACATTTAATGTCGATACGATATCGAGAGCTCATTACAAGCTTACTGAAAATGCAGAAGGAAAGCTCTATACAAGGGAAAAGAAAACCGTGGAAAAGAAAGTCGTAGAGGTTTCAAATACTTATGTGAAGACGAAGACACTGACACCATATGCATTTATTGTCCAAGCAAGTATGGCGAATCAAGAGCAGGGGAAGGATGGGTTTAATGCCAGAATTATAGAGGTTAAGCACATGATGTTTGCACAGGTTTGCCGGAGAACGATGAAGAGTTTATTTGTTTAAAATGTTCCTAAGATTCTAAAATATATGATTTCTGCAAACACTAAGTCTTTTTGTCACAACCCTATTTAAAAATTAATTATTAGGCACATGGTCCCGATGCCCCAGTACTAAGTCCGCTGTGCCCCAGTAGTAGGTCCCATGTCCCCACTACTATTGGCGCATAGGACCAGCGCAGAGTATCCAAAAAACGCCTATACATGTTTTTTGTTATTGTTTGTATCAATTTTATGGTTGGAAATCGGTAAAGTAATGTACATACTAGAAATAGTTAGGTTTACACATTTTCAGTTATTTTTTTTAGGAAATAAACATACAAATTCCTTAAGCGGTCCCCTGTTCCCCTCCACCCCTACAGTTGGTGATCTTGTATTGTAGTGTGGAACAGATACGTCCCAAAAGAAATCAAACGTAATGATCTAGATAAAAAATACCAGTGTTGTGACGGACAAAAGGATGGTTATGAAATTTATTTATTAAAGGGTATGAAAAGTAACAAAAAATATAAGGTCACAGACCAAATAAGAAAGTTTAAATCATGTGCATGTAAGGATGAATCTGACAGTGATGTTGGCAGTACCCAAGAATAATAAACTAGAGAACTGACAGCTGCTCTTCGTGACGTAGCCACGCGACGAATTTGGCGCGAAATCCTTAACATACATACATATGGCAAAGACTATTTTTCTTGTTTAGAGTTTATAAAAATGTGTAAACTCAAAAATTTAAATGGATTATAAAATTAAACAAATATATTATATAGATACATATACATGTTTACTGATATTCAAAATAGTAATTTTCTTGTGGCACTCAGAGTGCCACATTCTATTTCCAAATTACGGTAAATAAAATTAATTAATTAATAAAGCCTTAGTTTTATAATTTGTGTGTATTAACTAGTAAGTAGTAAGTGTTAGATTCATAATGCTAAGAACATGGGTGCTTATGAATGAAAAATCCTTAATATATGATTCGCCACTGGCATATTTTCCATAGTGAAGTGATTGCTGTATGACATAATATATTTATGCAAAGTGATAAGCAAGGTCATAATCTAAGGAGCTTAAACAATGTATAAACAAGAATTACTTTCCAGTGTACTTACGTGAACATCCCTACTTTTTTTAAAATATTGTTTGAAAGTGAAAAAGGCAAGTGACACACTGTGTAATTAAACCCTAAGTTTGATACCTTCTCTACAATATTAGGTTAAATATTATTATTCCTCCCAGACTTGCTTACATATAAAAATAATTTAAGTTGTTTCTATCTTATTTAATAAAAAAAAATCAATAAAAGCACCAAGTACTCTGCAAAATAGGCACTATGGTCTCTGCTCTAATCCTCAATTTATGGTATTTTCTTTAAAATCAATCGAAAAATATAATAAGTGTCAAGTTTCTCAATGTTCAAAGCACCAAAACACAATTATCAAAAACATCCGAAAATATCACTAAAAAACCTAAAAACACAACGAGAACATCGATGAATGAGAGAAATGGCGAAACGCAAAAATAATTTTATTATTCTTGGCCGTTCGTCGCGCACCAAGGTCACAGCGACGCCGATGTGGATGAGGAGACCGCGGGGTACGCTAGTAAGTGAATATAAGCTCTTATGGGAAGTAAGCATCCTTCTCTAGTTTATTATTCTTGTACAGTACCGAGGAATTGTTAGATATGTTGGAATGTTAGTTAAAATGTATTAAGATAATTAAGTATAAAGAGGGCCTTTGAACATGATAGTATATTATGATATAAGTGTATAAGAGGGCCTTTAACGCACGCGCGACATATTTCAAAACACGACGCGCAGCGGAGTGTTTTGTAAGTCGCAAGGGCTTTAAAGGCATCTTATACACGTATATACGCTATTTTTTATTGCGAATGCATCATAATCTCAAAAATGTTTTAAATATTAAACTTAAGGGATATATTGACGAATATATTAATCTGTCACATTTGACATAATCAAATGTTTCTATAGCAACCTTTAGAAAAGTAGGCGCATCCTAAACATCATCTTAAGCACGCTGCAGCGTGCGATAATCGTTGATTATGATGCATACGTAATAAAAAATAATATAAAACGCTGTGTAAGCATAATAAAGAAATTGTATGCTCACTAGCATAAAATAAAATTCAAATATTGTGTTCCTAGAATCAATATTAAAATAAAAACTATTTTAAATATAGCCCAAAGTAAAACAAAAACAAATAATAAGGGCAACAATAAAATTATATATACTAGAGAAAAGTCACAGCTTTATTAAGCTTCAAATTAAAATTATAATGAGAAGCTTTATTAAGCATAAAATTAAAGATATAATGAGAAGCTTTATTAAGCATATAATTAAAATTATAATGTGAAGTTTTATTGAGCACAAAATTCAAATTATAATGAAAAGCGCATTTTTTTGAATGACGACCGTTCCTTTTTGGCGTATTTGGACATAAGCAGATCAGTATAGGCGTCTGAAATGATATCCACGCTTTTATTTTTCTTTGCCAAAAGTTTCCTATAAATCCTTCATACTGCTCTTCATCTTCAAGGTCAATTGTTCAAGAATAAAATATCTACTTATAAGAAGTAATAAACGCAGAATTTGGGACAGCGTCTGTACGAAAAAGGAATAATGGCTATCAAGTTCGATGCGGTCAGCAGAATCACATAAATTACTCAGATGAGGTTGCCACCCACGGAACGTTACGAGATTCAGTGGCTGAGAACAGAAAAAGGAAAAACAAGCATACCTTTT
>JAEQML010079017.1:0-12172 GCA_016904865.1 Pissodes strobi | reverse complement strand
AAAAAAAAATGCAAACAATTTAAAATTAATTTTGGGAGGTCGAACGATAGGAAGGCAAGTACAAACTGACAGTATAACAAAAAGGATGTGTGGAACTGAGAAGGTGGAATATTACTGGATTTAATCTGCTTCTGTCTGCTGTGATAAGTGTCAGTTGCTGGTAAAGGTTTTCTGATCTAAATTGGGAGACAAGGATACTGTCATCTGCAAAACTGTAAACAGGATTATTGGTTTTGGTCAGTAGGTTATTAATATAAATAAGCAACTGAGTTGGTGGAAGTATTGCGTCCTGAGGCACGCCCTGATTAAAGGTGAATGTGTCTGAAATGTATTCATCAGCTGAAATGTGCATAGATCGATTCAAACTGGCAAGCCAGCAGCAGATAGACCATGGCAGTCCGAAGGACGGCAGTTTACTGAATAATTTGTCATGCCAAATTCTGTTGAATGCCTTCGAAATATACAATGCAGTCGCTCAAGATTATCCGTAGTTCCAAATTGTCCTACTCCATACATGAGTGACATAGGCTCCTGGGGATATCACCTGCCGATCTCTTTTTGCGAAAGAAGTATTGGTTATCGCTAATTATTCTGCTGGTGTCGAGGTACTTGAGTAGTTGCTGATTGAGATAGAGACGATAGTTTGCTGGCGTGGTTTTCTTACCTTTTTTGGAACAGGTATGCACTCGAGCAACATTCCAAGAACCCTTTTGGGTAAGACAGAGAGAAAAGTCTGGAAATTGGGTGTTAGTTCATTGGCGCCGTTCTTTAACACGGTGGCAGGTATTCCATCCGGTCCTGATGCCTTTTGCATATCTAGCTTTGGTGAAACTTAACTACTGCCATGGTAGTGTTGATGTTGGATATGATGCCATGCTTTGGGGAACGTTTAAGGTAGATTGCGATGAAAACATTTCGGCGAACATGTTTGCTTTTCCCTTTGCTGTAGTCTCCGTGACGCCACGTTCATCTGTAAAAGGTGGGGGAAACGTTTTTGTAAACCCACCAGAAATTCCTGGAGTCACTGGGGCAATGCAAAATGTATTCTTGATCCTTTATTTGTAGTTGTCCTTAGTACCGTCAGTGTCATGTTTGTATTTGTTTATCGCTGCAGCAAAATAATTATGACTTTCAGAATTCTGACTTTGCTACCAGTACTTGTAGTCTTACTCTTTCCTACCTCCAGCTCTTTCATATCTCCTGTCGAGCCAGGGTTTTCCATTTGATCCTAACTTGATGGAATTTGAGGTGTATGCTTCCTTCCTGAGGAGATTATTTGCTTAATCTGTTCGCAACAGATCGACGGGTCATCAGTGCCAAGGCAGACGTCGAGCCAAGGAAAATCCAGTGTTTATTACTACTAGTTATTAGATTGATTTGGCCGGTGCTTATTATTAACATATTTCAGATATATACATAAAATAGTGATGCAAATTTTGATTCCGATCATAAATGAAATGTGAATCCTAGGAGAGATTATTGCTGAGATATTAAAGGATGCAAGAATTAAGAAGGCAAACTGGCTGAAAGGCAACAAAGATATGTTTATGAATATGGGCATACCAAAATAACACATGATCGCAAACTCAATACTGTACATTCAATGTAGCCATCTTACTCTGGTGGGAAGAATAACTGAGGAAGGATATACCTGCCTGAGGGTATTGTCTAGAATTTGATTAATCAATGGCGAAAAATGAATCAGGTGCAGGTACACAAAACACGGGTATTTTACTTGGGTTACACACTCTAGTATTCAAAGCAAAAATTCAGGCAATTGAGCTTTGCGTCAGAGGGAATCTTCGAACAGCTTGCGTGCACTAAAGTCAGATCCAAAATAATTCACGAGGGAAGCAATGAAAGGTTGGTTTAAATTTTGGTGCCCAATGCCATTACAGGCAACAGCAAAATCAGTGTCCAGAAGAGATGGCTCAGCAAAGTATTAGCATTACTGAGTCAATTACAACACCAACGATACTGAAACAATCTGTCAGGAAACAAAGCAAGCAAATGATGAAAATACAATTTCACACATTAACTATTAAAATACTGCGATTGAACACGGGACATTCAAATAGAATAGTCTTACGCAGACTGCAGCGGAGATGATAAGAATGCTGCTCAGATGTGAAGCATTGCGACGCAGGCAGCACAACCTGAGACTAACATACAAGATGAAGCATCGTTGTGAAAGGCATAGTGAACAAAATACTAAACCTTGTTCAAGAACATAAAATATATCAATAATATTCCCTCCAGCGATTCACATTTCATTTATTTGCAATCAATCAATCAAATTTTTGTAGACATCTTAATATAATTGACATTATTAGTAATATGGAAATAAAAATAAAAATTGCCCGAAACAGCAAAATATAATACAAGATGGTTTACTTATAACCCTAAATGTATCAACAGGACCGCTTCAGCCCCTGTGACTAGTGAGTAAAATGGCAGTGGTGCAATATATTTACCCTAAAGTAGGTGAAAACCTCAGTAAATATATATTCTGGGACCAAACAATTTTTTGATAGTGCCAGCGTTTTTAAAACTTAAAAAATAAGAATCTATTAATGAAAAAATATTCAATATTAATATAGGACTTTTAGTATACTTATGAAAAAACTATCTGATTGACATATTTTTCTTTACCAATATCCTAAATGTTATCTTTTAATATTTGACATTTGGTGCCAAATTTCTAGTTTCCAGCTTCTTCAGATTCGACATTTATACGTCGAGTTCTGGAACTGACGCGCTTCTATTCATAACTAATAATGGGCAAAAAGAACAGTAAAACAATAAATCCGCCACCACAGTATGGAACTAATCTACAACAAAAGTAGGTCTACCTATGCCTTATCGGCTGGTTGTAATTGTTTCCAATGCATTGGTAAATCATGGGCATGGTTCTCTAAGAGTGGTTAGTGGTGTAGTCCTCGTATGTTACATAATACCATCAAGAATATCATGTAATAAACCAAAAAAATCACTATTCTGTATTAAAAAATATCGATTGACTATATAGGTATAAATTAAACGCATTCTACTTACTGCCATCTCTTTCATAAATCAGGACAAAGCCGTTGGCCTGGGAAGCAAAGACTTTATGTTCCAGATATCTGGAAGTAAATAAATAGGCAAATTACTAACTTTTTAGAATATCTCATACTAAATTAAGCACTATACTAATAATACGTTTGTTTCTCTTGATTATTAAAACAAGGTCAGGTTTCTTAAAGTTTTAATATTTTTTAAACATATGAGCAGAAATAAATAAATAGGTATCTCTATCTTAATTGCCAGAGAACAAATAATTGGTTCTCGATTTTAAATACTAGAAAAGATTGAACTGTTGAAGCTTTGCTTAACCTAAAACCGTGATACAAAAGATAAATAGACAAATTAGTTAAACAGGAAACTTCTGATTTCAGGTCATTATAATTTGGCCTAGGACATATGAAAAGTTACTACCGTTGTTAGGAACTCTGCATTTTTGCATTTTGAGTTTTTAGGACAAACTAGAATGGCCTGATTAATGTTAAGAAAAAATCTGTTTTATTGACAAAATGTGCAAACAGAAGAGCGGTTTCGATAGCCACCTTTTTTTATGGCAGTTGCACACACACTAAAAAAGGGAGGTCCTATGGCGCTCGACAAGCGGTGTGTGAGCGAAGATGTTGATTGACACGGTTCTTGTAGTTGTAGTTGTAGGTTGTAATTAGGGGGAAACAGATGTCAGTGAGTTCCAGAGTGATGCAGTGCGCCAGACAAAGGAATTCTTGTAAAGCGATTTTCTAGGTATTTCCAGTTGTACGACGAACTGGTGCGTTCTTGCCGTCTGTCGCGATTGTCTGACAGGCATTGCCAGAGGCGGGATGAGGTGAGCTAAATCCTAAAAATATCTGCCGTGAAAGTATCTGTAAAACAGGGACATCTCGGCCGCAAGTCTGCGGTGTTCCAGACTATCCAGATTCAGTGGCGGACATATCACCGGGCAGTTCGGTGCGCCGCCCTGGGGCCCACGGTTCAGAAGGGCCCCACGATGCCGCGGATTATAAAGTATTTTTGTATCGAAGTAAGTAAAATGGTAAAACATCAAATATGCAAACCAAAAATAATAATTAAGCTACATTCAATAAAGTCACAGTATAGATACCTATACGTATCTACTAATGAAATATATCGACCATACCGCCCATGCCTAATATTCGTTGAGAGCAGAGAGCCTGAGAGCGTTAAATTTGGCAACTCCCAGACCCAGCCGAACATTAACTATAACTACTGTGATTCCCACTATTCCCAGTAGGCCAGTGTTGCCAACCGTAGCGGTAGCGTATTTGCCTTTAAAGATCCTTTACACAAATAGTGCACTATGTAAAACTCGACCTCTCCTATTGGTCGATTCATCTCGTATTACGATAATTATGTCTGCGTGATGCAATCGATTTCTATCAAGAGCTCTCGTGGTGTAGAGGTTTAGACAGCTGGGTCTCACCTGGATGGCCTAGGTTCGAACCCCGTTGCTATTTTTTATTTTTTTTTTAAAGATTATGTTTCTAAACAGTTTTTTTTCTTGATTTTGGGTATGTCTTGGGTTAGTTTGGGTTAGCACCTGGTTCGTTTCCTTTTCTTGAGCCCCCGTAGCGAGCGGAGCGAGCGAAGGGTCATGCGGATCGACCAATAGGAAAGGCCGATTTTTATATAGTGCACTATTTCTGTAAAGGATCTTATAATGCTACGGATTTTCAGTCCTTGTAGCGGCGTAGCGGCAAGACCATTTGTAGCAAAATTAAAAAAAAAACATCAGTAATAGTCGAAATAAAGTAATTTTAGCATTTTCCGTTAAAAAATCGCCCGATTGGCTGTTCCTGTGAAAGGTCACGTTGACGTTGGAATTAATAAGCCAACTTTTCAGAAACCATATCAATTTATCTGCATCGGTTGATAGTTACAAACACGATAGCAGGAACAGAAATGGACCCATGGCATCATTTACTAGTTTATATAGGATATGTTAAAGAAAAATCGAGTGGTAGCGGTGTTTTGCCACATGTAGCGAAATTTTGATACCGCAGTAGCGGAGAGATGCAGGAGCACGTTGGCAACACTGCAGTAGGCCGCATTTTCATTTACTTTAGAGCAAATTATCAAATACCTCCCGCGGCAAATATTGCGGGGGCCTCCTTTTCATAAATTGCCTAAGAGTAAGAGCCTAATAATGATAAACTATTTTTGTTATGATAGGAACGAATAAGTAAGTACACTAGTTTTTTGTTTAAAATATAGTCGGCTATCTTTGAAGCCCCCCATCGCTCAAGGGCTCTCTCGTTATGCGTGCTCCACGAACTTGTCAACTATACGCCACTGGCCACTGGTGAGTGATATAGCATTTTTATTTTAACCTTTAACATGGTCCAGTGTGATGCATTGGCAATAGGAAATCCCAAGCGAATTTTAAATTTACTCTCCAAATATTTGTTAATTGTTGCCTTTAGATCATAATTAGACTTTTTAAAGGTCTCTGTATGGTAAATATTTTAGGTTAAACATCTTTGGTAAATCCACATGCCGAATTTGAACAATTTTTTGCAAAACAATCTTAATTTATTTGAATAAAATTGCAGTCAGGAAAAGATTATTGTTAGATTTTAGTTTGTTATTAGTTTTTATATTTTGTTTAAAGTGTTTCTATTTCATTACTTTTTATGTGATACGAATAATAACAGTCTAAAATAGTAATACAATATCGCAGCGAAGTAGATTTAACAGATCTAATAGATAATTTTGCTAATGTCAGTTTATTATTAGTTTTTATATTTTGTTTATAGTGTTTTTATTTTCTGGCTTTTTATGTGATAGACAAAATAGCAATCTACAATTTTTGGTATTAACTAGCTTTCATCCTAAACAAAAATTTGTTTTATTTTCTTACTTTTCATGGGATACGAAAAAATATTTTAGTTCTTTATTAGTTTTCATCCTGAATAAAAAAATATTGTTATATTCTTACTTTTTATGTGATACTCATATATCATGTATTACCTATGAGAAATGCCTTAACTTAGTTTTAAAATATACAAGGGGTAGGGGCCCATAAATATATTTTGCCCTGAGGTCCACGCGTCCCTAGATCCGCCACTGGGGACCAGGTCAACTCCGGGTCGCCGATGAGACGCACAGCTCTCTTCTGAATGAAATCTAGCAGCTTTAGGGTGTGCTTTGGTGCGACACCTTAGATATGTGAGCAATATTCAAAGCACGGTCTTATTTGCGCTTTGTAGAACAAGAGTAACTGCTGCGGCGTATACAGTTTTTTGTTGCGAAATAGTGCACCAAGTTTCTGGGAGTCTGATTTTGCAATGTTAGCAACGAGGTCATGCCAGGACATATTGCTGTTGACTGAGGCACCCAGCAGTCCGATTGACGAGGATGATGATGATGTCAGGGCCCGCCGTATTTGCCCTGTTGATAAACGTGGCTGCTTGGGTCTTTGCTGCACTGAACTGGACCAAATTTCTGTCGCCCCAAGTTTGATCTTTCTCCAGATCTTGATTAATTGCTGTAATCTGCTCCTGTCTGCAGTGATAAGTCTCAGTCGCTGGTAAAGGTTTTTCTGATCTAAATTGAGAGACAAGGGTACTATCATCTGCAAAACTGTAAACAGGATTATTCGTTTCGGTCAGCAGGTCATTAATATAGATGAGGAACAGAGTTGGTGAAAGTATTGCGCCCTGTTAAAGGTGAATGTGCCTGAGATGTGTCCATCAACTGCAACATACAGAGATCGGTTCTTAAGAAAGCTGGCAAGCCAGGTGCAGAGAGAGACACTGGCCGTCATGCCAAACTCTGTCGAATGCCTTCGAAATATATAACGCAATCGCTGGAGACTCTCCATAGTTCTCAATTGTCCTACTCCATATATGAGTGACATAGGCCAATATATCTCCAGTCGATCTCTCTTTGCGAAAGCCGTATTGATTATCGCTGATTATTCTGTTGTTCTTGAGGTACTTGAGTAGTTGCTGGTTGACTACACGTTTCATGACTTTGGAGATTATGGAAAGCAAGGCAATAGTTTGAGGGCGTGCTTTTCTTGCCTTTTTTTTCGAACAGGTCGCACTCGAGCGACTTTCCAAGAAGATGGATAAATCGCGTTTCAGTAAGACACAGAAAAAATCTGGAAAAAACGGGTGCTAGTTGGTTGGCGCAGTTCTTTAACACGATGGCAGGTATTTCGTCCGGTCCTGATGCCTTTTGCGTATCTAGTTTTTTAAGGATTTTACGAATATGACGGTGATGAAGCTTGACTTCTTCCATGGTGAGCCGTGCCTTGGGAAACGTCTAAGGTAGAGTACGATGAAAACGTTTTGGCGAGAATGTTTGCTTTTTCTTTGGCTGTAGTCGCCGTGACGCCACGTTCGTCTGTCAAAGGTGGGAGAGATGTTTTTGTAAAGTTATTACTTACTGCCTTTGCTACCGACCAGAAATTACTGGAGCCACTGGGGCATTGCAAATGTTTATTTCTGATCTTTTGATTCTGTTTATCCTTAGTTTTGTCGATCACAAGTTTGCATTCGTTTCTCGCGTCGACAACATAATTGCGATTTTCAGCGGTCTGATTTTGCTGCCAGTACTTGTAGGCTTACTATTTCCTACCTAAAGCTTTTTCGCATCTTCTGTCGAACCTGGGCTTTCCTTTTGATGGTAACTTGATGGAATTTCGAATGTATGCTTCCTTCCTGAGGAGATTACTTGCGTAATTTCTTCGCAGCAGACTGACGGGTCATCAGTGCCAAAGCAGACGGCGAGACAACAAAAATCTAGGTAGAACTCCTTAGATCGTCCCAGTTTGCAGAATTATAATGCTAGATTTTGCGAGGCAATGGTGGATCCTTCTGTAGAAGTGGCAATTTACAAACAGATGTAATAAGTTTCTGGTCGGAAGTACCTAATGGCGGACCAACTGTAATTGTATACTGGTCAGGATTGGTAATTAGAAAAAGATCCAGGAAGGCGGCGAATTTGCCCCTCTCTGAGATTCGAGTTGGTTCGTTTACAAGTTGAGTAAGCCCGCAGCTGATGGCAAATGCTTCAGCTTCACTACCTTCGTTGTCGGTTTTGTTGTGATGTTTGAACCAGTTGGTATTGTGGGCATTGAAATCTCCCAGAACGATTATTTCTGAATCGGGGTGATCGACCTTTATTGAATTAAAAGTGGTAGCTAGTGTTGTAAATAAGCTTTGGTAGGCTCTATCGCTCGGAGAGCGACAGAGACAGCATATAAACTTGGGTAATCCTTTGGCGGCGAAATTGAGCCACATGACGTCAACGTTGTTCGGTTCGAGTGTTTCCTCGCGGTGATATGAAAGATCGCTTTGGACAAAAAGGCATATTCCGAACTTATATCTAAATTGGGTGTGGAAGTCGTAACCAGGATAGGTGTAGTTAACTGTTGTTGTTGTAGAACATACTTGTATTGCTGGCATCGCACTGGGACTGCATGTCTATTCAATCAATCTGACAATGAATATTCATTTCATGGTGCAGTATTGGTTTGGAAACCAATCATCCGCTTTTCTTTTTCGTTCGCTTCATCTGACAACATGCACACATTCATAAAAATTGGATCATTTCTTCGATGATATGCTATTTTTTGCTAGTTTCGGATATTAATATGACCCTTTCTCCATGTCCAATTGCTCGATGAGCATCGCCAATAGCATCAAATATTTCATTAATATTCAAGAAATATCGAATATTGTTCCTAGTTGATTTTGCAATTACTTTCTTTACTCCTCATGTTTCTATAACATCAAAGCGATTGATTCGGCAAAATGGAAAATGACAACTTTTAATAGTGCTGATTGTTAATTACCCAAAATTCTCATAATATTCCGGGAATTCGCGAACGTTCGTAACGAAAAACAAATTATGGAAATTTTCCAACACTATAGTTGCCCAGGATATTTAAAAAAAGTGTAAAATTTTGCAAATTCTGATAAAAGCATGACATTTCGTGAGGGTGTTTTAACGACAATTATTAAGCGATTTCAAATGCAGCACATTCTGGCAGAATCCGTAGGATTCAAGATGGAGGCTTTTCTTATATAGGGCAGGCAACATGTAGACTTACACGTTTTGATCCGCTTTTAACGGTGTTTTTGGAAAAGCAAGGGATAGATATGTATAGGCAATTTGTAAAGGAAAGGTTTACTGATAAAGTAAAAACTCTTTGCGATCACAACGATCAAATGCGCAATAACTGATTTTTTATTACAAGTGAATCTCAGAAACGGGATCTTGATAGCTTCTTTCAATACGAAAACCAAGATAATCCTCCCTCTCTCTCCTTAAATGGCGATATATGTTTTGGCAACAAATCTCACTTGACAGAGATATTGGAGAAATATAACAATGGGGAAGCACCAAGTTTATGTGATGATATGATACGATGGGGCTGGCCTGGTACATATGTTGCCCCCACGAAATGGCAAATTTTCCTTAGATATTAAAAAGCACATCCGAAACCAAGCTTCTTTACTGCGAGTAAAACGAATGGATGTAGTATGGAACCTCTACCATAGCTCTGATACAATCAAGAGGGCTCGTGAATTCGTGATGAAAGAGGTACTGGTGTAAGACGTCAAGTCCTTCCTGAAGGTAATGCGACAAAATATTCGTACAATTAACCTATAAATATAACGTAAACATTTGTTGCAGGTTCTCTACCACATGGCTGAAACAATTTTTTGGATAACTCATCGAACAAAGATGAGCTTTTTAAAATCCTGAGTAACTTACTAAAGACATTCACGAATGTGACCTAATTACAAATGTTGGCAGATTTTTTTTCTAATCAGACCTAATAAATCAGTTATGTGCCAGTAGAAAGCAAGCAGACGACCGTATTATATTACATGCGAAATATATGGCCGAACATGGAGATCTATTTTAATCCGGACGGTAAATACTGATGTAATGGTTCTGTCAATATCATTTTTTCACGAACTGTGCAGTGTTGTGCTTAACCAGTTATGGATTATATGGCACTGGCAAAAAAAACCGTTTTCTGGCTGTACACGATATAGCAGAGGGACTAGGAGCTGCCAGATGGCAGCTTTACGGGATGTGATAACGTTTTTGTTTGCTACAAAGGGAAAGAAAACAGGTTGGAAATCTTGGCATGTCTTTGATTCGATACTAAGACTAAGCGCATTCACTTTCATCTCTGTACCCAGGAGAGTGTCAGTGTTGAGGTTTTTGAACAACTAGAAGATTTTATTTGTAGGATATATTGTATTAAGACTGAATATACTGAATAGATTACGAAATAATTTATTCATACTTCATTAGTGCAACATACTTTAGGGGCCACTTATCAAGAACGCAAATATATGGCCGGACCACACAAATGCTCGAGGTTGATACATTATTGCCGCCCAGTAACTGGGGGTGGATAAAGAAGGAAAACTCTTAGCAGCCAATATTATTCTCGTTGCCAAATATCTGAAATGCCTGCCGGGAATTGGAATGCGGCTGTAAATCGGGGTGCAATTCTCTTCGCGGTGTTCCTATAATAAGTCAACACTGTACTGTATGTTGCAGTGCAAATGCAAAGGCCAGTATGAGAATAAATGCCAATGCATCTGACCGCACTAAATTATAAAATACACATTCTTGCCAAAGGCTTTTTTAACAGCAAGTAATTTGCCTGTTGACATGCACTGTATTTCACCCCTTTGCAACTTGTCTTTTAGGAGGGCATATAGCGCCTATTAGCTCTCATTGTTGCACAAAAATTATTTTTTTAACAGCTTCTCAAAAGGCAGAGGACTGCTATACCAGTTATCAGTATAAAGAACTGTCCTTTGTTCCAGTAGTTTTCCGTAAGAGTTATCGCAATATTGCCAGATTTTCCCAAAGTGTCATCAACATTCTTGATTTCTGTCGCAGCTCCAATGTAGAGAATGAAGTCAAGTAAAAAATCAGTTTCAAGTCCACGATTGGTGAAAATAATGACGTCATTTTTTAAATTTTTTATGAAAAATAATTCACCAGTTGAAAAAAACATGCCAAAAATATTATCGTAAAATTGTCCTAGAATAGAAATAACAACTTTGGTACAAAAAACATAATTTAGTGACAATTTAACCTTTTAATATTATGATCTGTATGCTTTTTAGATGATATATTTGATTAGCAAGAGTTTTGTTTTATGTGATAATTGAAAACATTAGTTAATTCACTTTACCAAATTTGACTTTTAATAGATAAAGTATAGACTTTTCAACAAAAAAAGTACAAAAAAAACTATTATAAAAAGAAATGATAAACTTGCTGCCATGTCCGGCCTTCAGCATTGGATCGTTCCAGTGTGCGGCGCTTACAAAAACATCAAAAGTAGATAACCACCCACACATAGAAATGACCCATTCCCGTGCTAAAGCATGCCTCCACACTGCTAAAAATATCTGGCTCCCACAGGGCGCGCACTATTTTTTGCGGATTTGTCCGGTTTCCGCAATGAAAGGGTAAAGCGTGGCATGGGTTTTGTAATTTTACTAAAAATTTTGTAAACAATGTATTAAAATAAAATATATGAAAAACTAAAAAGTGTGATTTTTAAACTTTTTATAGCAAACACTAAAAAATTGAAAGTGCTTTTAAAAAATATTATTTCTTTCTTCTGAAACATGCTTCAGTTATTCGAAATAACACTACTAAAAACGGATAAAATTGGTATTATCCAATTTTAGAGCCGCCGTATTGGAAAAGCTGCCATTTTGGTTCCTAATCCTACAGATTCTAATAAAATGTGCTGCGGGTGAAAATTTCATACTTTTATCACAATTTGCGGATACAATTCAAATCATAGCACATTGCAGTTGAAGCTAAAACATGTTGAACTTCTTATGTTAAGCTTATGTTGTGTCTTCGTTATGTCGATCTATAAATTGCCTGACTTCTTATACTTATGCAATGCTTATGTTATGTTAACAATAATATTACTGACCACTAAACATCGAAATTTCTGGATGCAAGTTTTTTCAATAAAACAATATAAATCGGATATTTCCTAACATTAATCAGGTCATTCTAATTTGTCCTAAAAACTATCAGGTAATAAATACTAATATGTCCTAGGAACGATGCAAAGTTCCTAACAGTG
>JAEQML010079016.1:0-12173 GCA_016904865.1 Pissodes strobi | reverse complement strand
GTGACAGGGCAAGTGCTAATAATCATACTTGATGTTACAAATAAACTGAAATTTTTAATGAAATAAGCCTGAAAAGGAAAAATATAACCAACAATACTATGAGAGAAAATTCAGAGAAATTCTACTAAAAAATCAATTTACTACCTTTACGGGAATATATAAAATCCACTCCGAGAATCTCCCAAATAATACTGTTCAATTTAAATGAAAATACGTAAAATAATATGTGTGACCGCTAAACGATGAAATAATTTCGTTCTCTGTAAATTTGGATTAAACCATTATCAAATTACATGAATTTGAGTAATAAGATACGCAATTATCCACCAACAAATCGGTATTTTAACCCAATGGTCAATACAAAAAATTAAGATTATTGAAGTTGTAAGTTAATCGAAAGTGTAATATAAAAATGCTAAATTCTTGCTTTAGTAAAATATGATTAAGCGAATCAGAAACAATTATTAATTATGTATTTGAAAAATGAAAAGATTGGTGAAATATATGCAAGATGAGTAACATATTTCAAGATCAAAAAATTAGCACTTACCTAGTCAAACGTTACCACAAAGATAAACGACCTTCCTTTCAAAATTAAGACGTTCAACAAATTCTGATTTTCCATGTTCTCATTGGATAATTTAAATCATGTGACTACCGCTATATGACACGCTGCGACAAACTAAGGAAATATTCAACATATACTAAATATAGTAATCCGTATTAAATTAAATGCTTAAATAGTAGGTATTAAATAGCGAACTACGCTTTCCAATTACCCACTACATGAGAAAAGCCCGTTTCCGAATAGATGTCACTTACTCAATATAGAAATCTACAGCCACTCGAATCCGCAATTGTGGGTATAAACCAGCGTACCTGTTCTTCTTAAATAATAAGTTGTGCGAAATATACCCATTCACGGATAGATGTCACTGGCGATTAATATACCAAACATCGAAAATCATTGATAATTAAACAGAATTTAGTGGAACAGAATAAACTTATATTTAATAACTTATATTCCGTTACAGTATGTTTAAGTTCAAATTTCTATATTCTGCGCTTTTGTTTCATCGATACTAAAATATCTGTTACGCATGAACGAGGATCGCAAGTCGAGGATCTTCGATCGCACATCCAATAATCGCAAGCTCAGCTGCTCCAGGTTGTCAGCTCTGTCGAATGCTGTTGTGTCATCCGCAAACAGAATCATGATTGTAGTACTACTTGTAACGTATACATTTATGTCGTTGATATAAATCCGCTGAGGCCTAGATCAAAAACGTGTGGCTCACGGTGATTTACTAATTTTGTTACCGAAGATTTTGACTTATTGTTCGAAAGGTACAGCTTAAAAAAATATATACTTTTAGAAGTGAAAACTTCTTTGTTCAGCACACTTGTTAGCTGAATAGTGAATACGTCTGAATCGTCACGCGCCGTGTATATTTTTGAAAAAGGTTTTAATTTAGGTTGTTGGATTTTAGAGGAGAAAAGCTCTCTAAATGCTTTGTTTTCAAAATTTTAGAAAAATGGTTTGAGGAAAAATGTTAGAACATAAATTTATAGGTCAAAGAATTGGAAGATATATTTTTTTCTCGAAATATATTATAAATCAATTACTTGACGAGGATCTAGGTAAAAATGGTACAAAAAATACTTTAGAAATGATAAATAATTTTATACATTGCTAGCTACTCTCTGTCCCCAAAACTTTCGTTCATAAAACATAGAAGACAACTAAAGGCTACCTGTTGCTTTAAAAGCCAAATTGACGGGGCTAAGAATTCCGTGAAATTCCAAGAAGGTGCGTACCTACTTCTTCAGAATGGCCTCGAAGATCTTATCAAACATCCGCAATGCTGATAAGGATCTATCATTGGGGAAGGCCATCATATCACAATCTTATGAATTGCCACCACTCTTCCTATATGAATATGTTACTCATTTATCATTTTAATTAGAAGATTAGGAAGCAATTCTCTCAATTAATTATTTTATAATTTTCATATTTAAACTATAGTGATCAATATAGCTTAAACATAAGGACTCTCTTTGAAAGCTCCAAAGGAAAGAAATCCTTTTGCTAAAGCTAATCCTCGCCTGACGGATCAGTAGTTATAATATTTTTAATATTTTAATATTTTAGGAGAATATTATTCGATGGAGGCAGGAGGCAGCTGTGTTTGAAATATATGTTGTTAAATGTATCAGCATGGACACTTTGGGCGAGAGAGCTTTTAAATCCATACTATTTTGCTCTAACACCTAAACTTCATAGCAAGTCGATCACATTGGCTTGCCTCCTACACTCTTCAATTTTCACTAGTCACCAAGGTAAAATTTATTAATCTGTTCAGCAATCAATTTAGATTTAATTATTGAAGGCCATATTTCCGCCTTCATTATCAGAGAGATGAGTTAAAGTTGTATCGAGCATTTTCTTGATACTAAGCTTTTCATAGTAGCAGCCCCCTAGATCAATGCAATCATCCACGTACTTAAAAAAAGAGGTAGAAGTGATATTTGCGTTAATGTAGGAAAGAAAAACTCAAGGAAAGGCACTTCGATTTCGATCCAAATAAGCTGAAGATTGCTAGGACGGTTTTGCTAATGCAATTCTTCTATTTAGCAAAAGCTCTACCGGGTCTATTGCAAAGTAGATTTATTTATTTTATTTAGCCTATGGCTACATCACAGGTAAGTATATAACAAAAAAAATAACAAAATTTCACAAACAAACATTAAGGTTATAGAATTATATTCTATTGACTCTCTTGTCACGTATCAGGTGTTTAATAGTGTGTCTTTCAGCGCCGCAGTCAGAATTTGGGGAAGGTATTTTTCCCCACCAGAAAAGTGAGTCGGAGCACCTGCCGCAATTCGTCCTTATTCTATTAAGTATTGTCCAGATTCGTCTTGGTTGGTAAAAACCCTCTGGCTTGCTTGTAACGCATGGCATATCCCGGTTGGTAGGTGTGGCCTTCTTCTCCTAGTCTTCTTTCCACCGCTCAGTTGTGTTGAAGTTTTCCTCGATGAGAGTTTCTGCCGTTTTTAGAGGGGGTTTTCGAGAGCGTAGTCTATTTATGGTTCTGGCGGTTATTCCAACGTAAGAGCGGAGTACAGCATCGGCGTTAATTTTTCCATACTCCCTGACCAGGGCATGTTCTCGGCGGATTTGTGGAGGGGCTATGTGGCTCAGTGTCGGTAGCCAATAAGTGGGCTTGGCCTTGATTGTGCCTGGTATAATACGCATAGATTGATTGAGTTGGGTTTCAACACGTTTGGTATGTGCGCTGTTGATCCACACCGGTGCACAGTATTCCGCGACGGGATAGACTAAACCCAGTGCTGTCGATCTAAGTGTGGGCGCTGTGGAACCCCATGTGGTGCCGCATAACTTTTGCAGGATATTATTTCGGGTTCTGAGTTTCGCAGCTGTCATCATAAGGTGTTCTTTGTAGCTTAGCGTTCTGTCAAGTATATTTTGGGTGCATATTGTGACTGAGAAGTCTGCCTTCAAAGTTGATTTTAAGTTGGTAGTTGGCCATCCTGTTGTTTAGGTGGAAGCACGTTACTGCCGTCTTTGCAGCACTGGGCTGCAATCTCCAGTCGCGAAAATATCTCCCAAGGGTAGCCAAGTCATTTGTTAGAACTTGCTCAGTTATCTCAAACTCCCTATGGCTTGTAGCGAGCGTCTGCGTAGCCGAACTTCTTTGATGTAGTTCGGGGCATTTCTGCTATGTAACGACTATAGAGCAGGGAAGCAAGCACCGATCCTTGTGGAAGGCCATTATTCAGTTTCATTTTTGTACTGGTTTTGTCGCCCATAATGACTTGAAAGGATCTATTGGATAGCATGGCATTGAGAACATCAGCCATTTTTCTGCACGGAATTGCTCGCATTAATTTATATATAACTCCTTGTCGCCACACGGTGTCGTATGCCGCTGACAGGTCTATGAAAGCAGTAGATATTTTTAGTTGTTTTTGAATTGAATTGTTTCCACATAGTTAGTTAATGCGAATAGTTGGTCTGTGCAGCTGCGGTCCGGACGAAATCCTGCTTGTTCCACAGGTATTTGTTGCAGTATTGTTGGACCAATCCTGTTATATAGCAGTCTTTCAAAAAGTTTGTAGGCCATGCTTAGGAGAGCAATTGGACGATAGTTTCTTGGTGTATCATAAGCTTTCCCTGGTTTTAAAATAGCGACGATTTTTGCCCTCTTAAGTTGATAAGGAACATTTCCCGTCTGTAGGATGTCTGAGAAAAACTTTGCAAGCCATTGTTTAGTATATTTGCCGCTGTGCTTTAGAAATTCGGCATGGATGCCATCGAAGCCAGGGGCTTTTCCAGTTTTCATTTCGGTCAGGGCCCCCGTGACTTCTTCACAGGTGAAGGGGTTGGCATATTCTGTTTCAAGGGCACCAGTGGTTTTGATGATTTTGAGATATTTTTTACCTTTAATTGTGTGTATGCGGTTTTGCGGTGCTCTTGAGGTAGACACTATGTCGGACGCCGTAGATTTATCTAAACAGTATAGATGAATCTATTGGTATATTTACTGCTAGACTATTTGCCACCTGCTGTGGGAGAAGGCAAGGTCTGGCGGAAAGATGCCAGGTTTTCTTTGGTTGGCCTCTTCTTTATAATGAGCCTTCGTTGCTCTAGGTTCTACAGATCTCTCTAAAGCCTGTAAGTTATATTGTTCCGATTCCGCAGATTCTAGACCTGTTGAAATTTTATGTTAATGTTTGAACTTGTAAAATATTATGTAAACATTCAAGACAAATTCTAAGCAACGCGAGCGGTCAACCCGATTATAAACCTTAAACGTGCAACGATCAGCTAATTTCATTATATGAATAAATACTCAAGCACACCATTAGTTCTGCAGACATTATATCTCACCCAAACCAGTTCCTTGCAAGCACACATGTGCGTGAACTCAATTTTTTTACCTAACCTAATTTGAGGTTTCCTTGAGGCAATTTGAGGTTTCCTTAAAAGCACTTTAAGTTACGTTGATTTTAAGAGATTTTTTTTATTCACTTTCTATTGGAGTGTTTAATTTGATTTGATTTTAATTAACTGATTTTGTTATTTTTTAACTGACGTGTTCTAAGGAGAATTTTATTGCGGCATTTCCCATAAAGGTAGAAGATGTCCAAGAATATAACCCTTCGTCGGCTTTCCCGTAAAGATACAAAATAGCCCTTATGAACACCTCAGAGCCTTTCCGTGAAGGCTCTAGATGAACGACGGGGTGAACTTGTTGCTAGTAAGCGTTTGCCGTAAAGGTACTACGAATTGAACCAAGTGGTCGCTTACTCGGTTTGTACGGTATTTTATACTAAACTTTGTTGAATGTTCACTGAATGTTTTTAAAACGTGTTTAAATAATAAGCATAATAATTATCTTTCAAGATCAAGTAACGAGTTAGTTGACTCATTCCCCCCATCTACAAGCATTGGCCTCCAATGCTAAAAAGCATCTTTTAGAATAAAAAGTTGAAAATTCCTCGTTAATTAAGATAAAAAGATATCTCTAATAAATAAAGCTTTTTACCGAATGCCCAAAAAATATTTTTTAGAGATTCAAAAACTCATTTCTATGAATATAAAAAAGAAGGGAGCCTCCCTAATTATTAACGATTGGTCCTCAGTGTTCGAATAGTCATATCGTTCCTTACATAATTAAATATTGGCTATATTTCAAAGCACTTAATCTTGGTCCTAACTATGACTTAGTTCGGTCCTGGATCCCAACCAATGGTCACCCCTGCTACTCCTACTCAGTTCAGAATATTTGCTGTGGGTCTCCATTTGGCTGCTATTTATATAAGAGCCGTTTTCCATCTGACCGAATTGCAGGACGCCATTGAGTAGTGCTCCATGTACATGAAAAATGATAAACAAAACTGAATAATCAATATTGCTAACTAATTATTCTTATTCTAACGTTTTTTTATTGCCTCGTTTTTTTTAGATAATAAGCATAATAATTATCTTTCAAGGTCAAGTATCAAGTTCAAACTTTAGACTGAGTGTTCTCTTTTATACTAGAATATTTTAGTTAACAATATTATAAAAAGTGACCAAAGATCTATAAACAATTCAAAAATATACCTCATTCGAAATGACATGCGCACCTTCGGAGCGGGTACAGTGTAAATTTAACAAGTCTTTGACCAATAGACATTGTGCCTTCTTTATCAGCTCTTCTCACCATCCAAGGCGTGGTGTCACGACATATGAGTCGTGAAAGTATTATCATAAGTTATTATATGTCGATAACATATAAAACTAGTTTTTAGATACTGAAGTATACTACTTCGAACCATAAATTTCCCAGGCGTAATAAAATTAAATAATTCCGTTTTAACGTAAATTATTGTTCTTGCATATCGGACATTTCTAGGATATGGAGAATTATTAATTCTTTTCGACTGGGGTAATAATTTTAAAATGCCCACTTCGCGTGACACAAAAGAATTTCTGTTTTATGTTTTACCTGTTAAATGCTGAATATTATTTCAGATAAAAGATATAAGGAAAATATATTGCACTTTTATGTGGCCATTATTTTAATCGTCCCTTGAATAAGCGCGGTCAAAGTGTAAATACAAATATAAAATTTTAGTGTCTGCCATTTGTGTCACCCAGTTATAGTTATATTTTCAAAGTTACTAAGAGAATAAATGCCACGTTTTAATTCAGGGACATCTGAAACCACATGAAATTTTAATGGAAGTCGATAACGTTTATTTTTACTTACAGAAGAGTAATTCATGAAAATGATTGGAGACATAGAACTCAATCAGGGCTACTGTCAGAAAAAAACTAATATAAGTATTTCATATATTTAAAATCAATATGGCTTTTAGGTCAACATTAGTAAATAGCGAGCATATATTTTGAGTCAACCTTACATATACACGAGGTGCGTCAGTAACCTAAGCTCGACTAGCACGTACATGCTTCAAGTATCTGATCCGTCAATAAACAGAACTCGCCTATATATTCTGGACACAAACACCTGGTCCGCCAATAAACGAAGCCTCTTACAGACAGGGGTACTTGTAACTGGTCCGCTAATAAAAATAACTCTTTCATCTACACGATACTCGATACACCCAAAAGCAATTCCCTACAGTAGTCAGTTACATAATTCTCGGGCTCCCATGTTATAAATTTTAATCAGTTGCAATATCGAATAAGTATTCTCTGGCACTAACGCCAGCCTCTTATACTTTTCAATCTAGAATTAACACATATCATCCGTTAGCATTGATCTCATCGGCATTAATAAAAAATATGAATTGGGTTATTTGCAGATCACTTTTATGGTAAGGCTGTTTGTATTTAATAAAGCTCGATTAATTCCATAACCCACGGTATTTTCCTTTTTGGTGAGGTTCGCTTCTATTCGATAATAGTGCGGTTCCAGCGAAAACCTTACAGTAAACTCCAGTTTCACCTGTCAAGAGGTATGGCCCTTATAGGTATTTGCGTGACACTTGTTCACGCAAAAGTAAATGCTGACGAATTAATGATTTTTTTATCTGCATTTTAAAGGTGTCTGCAAATGTGTCTTGTGAGCTCTACAACATTCTCAATACCAACCACTCTTGATGAAGAGTCGAATTTTTGCTAGACTTTGACCAAGAAATTCTAGAAAACCAATGTACTTCATACGACCGGGCGCGAAGCACAATTTTACGCCCAAATTTTCAGACATAAAATGACACTTGTATTGTATTAACTTGTCGTTTTCGCCGTATAGTTTGGTGATAATGCCCTGTATGCTCGTAGTATGGTTGAGCCCTAATTAAATCCCGAATAGATTTATTTCACCCCAGGTTAACATCAATTTGTGCTGCATTGTATTTCAGTTACTCCTTAGTCCGAACCTGGATTGTCGGTAAAATAAATTCCATTATTTGAAACAATCGCTGGAAAGCAAGTTGTCACTCTTCGTCAAGGAAAATGTTTTTAGGCGTTTAAATTTAATATATTTTTGTCTCCGTCAATGCTAGGTAAACAACATAATGTCAAATAAAGAAAGAACTTTTTTCTACCCTCTCAAATACATCCCGCGCAATTCCCACTCTACTGAGTCTGCCGCCTGCCGGTAAGACAAATTCAATTTAGTGCAGTACAATCGTTCACTCGAAAAGCATCAAAAACCTCGTAGCTCTGTTGGCGCCAAGATATTGGGCCATTTTCTCATTTAGTTTGCACAGATATATGGAAAGTATCTGCTGTGTTTCCTTTTTTCAACACTGAATTAAGGACTCTTTGGGCGTTTTAACGCATTTTCTCGAGACAATACAACTCGTAGCGAATCTTCTGTTGGAGATAGAAGAAGGTAAAATGGCGGTTAAAGGTTTGTAGTGGACAAATCTATTCCTGTCGTCGGGATTCGAATCAACTATTCGAAGTCTTATGTCCCTGGTGAAGTAAAGTTGAGAGAATTGCAGAAGCAAAGTAACAAGGTATTTTGTGTGAACGGAAAAGCAGTTAGTTGAATTATTAACAGAATGTTAATTAAATTCAGTAAAGAAAAAAGTTGATGTTGAATACAAATAATCAAGAAGTTTTGTTAGACATCTAGTAATAGTTAACCTCATGTACAGTATTTAGTTTTATGTATGATAGGATGAATACTTGAAATTAGTTAGAAATCATTGTATATATTAATCTTATTAATTGCAAATTAAATCTTGCATTTTTAAAGTACCTAATACCTAAAATACATATTTCAATTCACACCCTAATAATAAAACCCCCACCTACTTATTGTGATACAGTTTACTAATTAAAGTGGTTAATTATAAAGTTAATTACCACCCCCTCCTTTGTGGTGATAAATGATTAAAACATTAATTGTTTATACCGACATTACGGCGGCAAAACGAATGGAAAAATCAGAATTGATTGTAGTAACAGAAAAATTTAATGTGAAAATATTAAATACGGCAAAAGAAGACATAGAATATATAGCCATTATTGATTGAACAGGAGAAATAATAAAGGAGGGTATATTTTCTAATAATATTTCTTTTAAAATCACTTCAACGCAGGTGGACGTGGAGAAAAACTAGAAGAAAAGTAAAAAGAGAGCGCTATTAATTTTCAGCCCTGCCCGAACTGCGATGCACCTGCCCTACTTACATTTTATCACTTAGTAATATCTGCGCTATCTGATAAGATGTGTTGCATTATGCAAAACTGCCGTGAAAAAATACGTAATTTCTTTTAATTTTTAGTTTGTCTCTATATTTGTGTTGTAGTCTATAATTAAACTGATATTTTGTTTATTTCTTTTCGTCTATCGGCGCTTTGTATCTATTTGATGGATATGGGGAAACAATGCCAAGAAGGAATAATAATTGGCAACGCAAAGTGCAAAATGAATCTAAAGGGGACCTAATTTGAGGGGGTTAATTTAATGGTTTTTGACTCGTTCTCGAGTTATGTAGTCTTTAATAAAATACAAAAAAGGCTTTGCAGTGGGAGGATTATCAGTAATAATCAGTGGTATATTTTGTTACTACTAATATATACATTTTCCTGCATCATCACTTCTCCTAACTGTCAAAGCCTGTAACAGTCTGATTTTGCCACTATAAATGATTATAAATTTTATTTTATATGCTGAATTTAGCAACAAAAGATTCTATATTTTGTAGTAAGAATTATTGTGTATTAACCTCGGTTAGTTAATTATAAATTAATTTATTTGATTTGTTGTTAATATGCTTAGTGAAATTCCCGTTGCAGCATATGAATATTAATTAGATTTAATATACATACGATTAGTATTACATAATATGTATTAGCTTTTATAACACTTAGTGAATAATCTGTGGCTCGCTTAGGTTTATCAAAGAGCTAAAATAAGAATAATTGTGATATTAGTAGTACTTTGCTTATTTATATTACAATAATTAATTATGTTTACTTGAAGTTCTGTATTAAAGAACTGAGTTAATTACCTACCTTTGATCCTCGCTAGATCGGTCAAATTCATATACTACTTTCGGTTTGAATATTTCGCTTGTAATCTCAGGCTCATATGGCTTTAACTGGTCGGGGTTATGGATTTGGTTTGAGATACTGCTGCTGCTTTCTTGTTTACCAGTTAATTCGAGAATAATTGTTAGTTGTTAAATTTTTCTTTCTTCTCAATAGTAAAAACTAGTACCTGTTGCTTATTTTCTTCTAATACTTGTTGGTTTCTACATGGATTGCTTGTTGTTTATTCTTCTCATACTGCTCTAGGGATTTAGGGCCTATCCCTCACATGTATCCCCGTAGTTGACCAATGTTTGTTTTCCTTTATTAAATTTTAGTGGATTTTGAGGCTATTTTGTAGTTCCACCTTCTTACCGACTGATGTGGACTTTGATATTTCGGATCTCTACTTTATATTTATCTTTTCAACTGGCATGATATAAGTTTTGTAATATTCGATTGGTAGCCTTGAATATTACTAATGGGCTCTTTTCACTTAATTGATGCTGTCGATTGGGATTTTTACAGCATTTTCTTTGGGAATATTTCCTATTATTTATTGAAAATTTTAGTTCTCGTGTATTATCTTGGAAGAATTCCTCGTATCGACTATTTCTTCATTTCGACCAATGCTCTCGGTACTACCATTTTTTTTCGGAAGTGACGTTTGTTCTCTAATTCCGTGGAAGTTAAGAAGGCAAATTGATTGAAACCGATGATTTGGTTCTTCTAGAAACACCTACTGGGAAGAGAGGAAGCGTTTTGCCCTAGTGCGGTTCTAGGTGATTCAACTTTTTGTATTGTGTTTAATGCTACCCTTCTAGGGATTCTCGGATTGAGTCCTTAATTAGTGCTCGACGCAAAACCGATTTATCGGGATATTCGTACTGCACAAGGGGCTTTCCGAGCTCACGTTATTAGACCTAGGCAGTTGATCCTCCAGGCAACCCTCCAAATTTAGAGAAGGTTTCACTACCGGGGCCAGAAGCCATTACAGGGGTTTTACAACCGATTTTACTACAGGGGAGAGAAGCCATTACAAGGTTTCACTGCCGGGGCCAAAAGACAATACAGAAGTTTTACCACCGATTTTACTACCGTGGCCCATTTTTGCCTTAGGGTAGGGGCACTTCGACCTCAACTACTGAGTTTGCTGCCTTTTCAGCTCTCGACGACTTTCGGACTGATCTACCGGGGTGTCGTTCTCCTTATTTTATTATTAACTTAGCCTTGTTGGCCGAGCTTTAAGATAGCTTATAATGATTTTATTAATTCTTTTATTTCCGGTCGATTGATATCATTATTATTTATTGTGGTATTGTTATTGACTGATGATATTATTATTATTGCATTTATTATTGGTGCGGCTACTAATTCATACATTGCGATTTACATATCGGTATTAATTTTATGTAAACCAAAGTGATCACTTTGGATAGTAGTGCTTAGAGTTTTTAGGTGTAAGGCATACAGTACCGAGTTTAACAACAGAATTGGTCTCAGTACAATCATCATATTGTACAATCATCATTAATTACTTAATAGTTTTTTGTGGTCATCCCTTTGTTTTTAAATTTCACTCTAAGATTGTTGCTGTTTTAAATTAAGAAAAAAACCTAGAAGCCAATAGATCGAACCGTAGGTTAAGATTGTGTTTTCTTGTTTAATAAAACGTCCCTAACAACCCCGCATAACACCCGCGGAACTTTTCCAGTTTAGCTGGCAGAACTGGTGGCGCTCACGAACTCCATACCTGGAGCCGGGTGTTGTACACACTACTCTCCGGTATGAGGTTCGCTCTAATTAAAATCCTTTCCTTTTTAAAATTAATAAGAAAATCTTGTTGCAAGCCCATGAAAGAATCAGTAATTCCGTGGTTACTTAAAAGTATTTTTTTGTAAATCACCATGCTTTACTGACATTTTGCAACTTTTTGGCCACCCTGTATATTATAGGCTTAAATGTTTTATTTAAAAGAATAGAGTTAAAGCTGCTAAGAGGATATTAGTCACGATTTTTTGAGTAAGTATGCAAAAAGCTACCTTTTATTTAAAAAAGTTATATTTTGGACAAAATGGAAATATACCTTTTTTACAGTGTCTCATCTAAAAGAACCGACCAAAAAGCAAATTTGTCACGAGATCTACTT
>JAEQML010079013.1:0-12173 GCA_016904865.1 Pissodes strobi | reverse complement strand
TGTATCAAAAAAATATAAAACGGGTAATTCATCTACCAAAAATGTGGCATTTTGCGGAGAAAGCTTAAACTCGGTTTTTACTAATTTATACATATTTGGTCCTTGATCGGATACAACGCCTAGTACATTTAGACCAATATTTCTCAAATTTGTTATAGAATTAAATAAAATATCTTTAAGATCATTGGTTTTTGTCGATTTTTTCAAAAAGTAGTATGTAATTGGTTGTTTCCAATTGTTAGCTATCCCTTTTGCCATAACCACTAAGACACTGGTAGCAATGTCTGTTGTTTTAGTATTGTGCGTTTCCTAGAACCCAATGATCTTGTCCTTAGAGATCTCGTAAAAAATTTGATTGATAGACATTTCGTCTATACATATTAAGCAATCTTTAGCCATAGGCTCTAATAGACCTACTCTAAGTTCCAGAGCTCTGAGAAGAAACTCGTTGTAACCTGGTGCACTTATCCAATGTGTTGTTATCCTTTGTAAATTGGTTTTTGATGGTAGTCTAAATGTGGCTTTTAGTTTTGAATACACATTGGGTCCCAAAAAAATGGAAAGAGCAAACTGTTTCAACTGGTTTGCGTAATGGGAACCTTTAGGGGCTTTATTTATTACCTTTAACTGAGCCTTAAAAAATGACACAAACTCCTTCGGATAATTTTCGTCTAAATATTTTGTAACATCTTCAAATGTAGTCTTAGCTTCCTCTGCAGTTTTTAATTCTTTTTCTAGTTTCCGTATGTGCTTACTTAACTTCAATTTTCTAGGCGAGTTCTGCATGTTCTTCCAAAAACGTAGTTTGCATGGCAAAATCACAATTCTGTTATAGCATTGTTCACTATTTAGGGATGAAAACTTGTGGTTTCCCTCAAATCCCAAATTTTTCTTCCACTGTTCACATCTGAAACAAAAATCGAATGTGGAATTGTATAATATAATAAACTAAGCCGAACATGAAATTATATACCTTAAAGCCGTCTCTTCTTAACAATAGTCTAAAACCAGCTTAATTTATTGAAAAATTCACAGTCCTTCGCAAAGATGCAACCGGGAGGACATTGAAAATGATAAATAAAAACGCAAAAATGTGATTTGTGTTGTAATACAAATAGTTTTTAAAAGCAGTAAAAGTAAAAATGCTAACACGAGTGTTTAAAATATATTTAATTAAAAAATGCCTTTTTAACATTATAATTTTTTTTTATATAATACATACATACATTTTTATATATAACATACAATTATAAAAAAATAAAAAAAGGTGTGGATATGAAGACCTAAAAAATTACCCTCCACTTGTAGATACGAAAATCTATTAATACATAATTAGCCATGACGTTGCTGCAATATTTCTAACCTGTTCCGAATTCTTTTAGCCCGTTTTGCCGCTTTTGGTTACTTTTAGTTAGTTTTGGTTAGCCGTTCAATTAACTTTCGGTGAGTCTCAGTTAGATCCAATTTATTTTAGTCATTTGAACCGACTCCGATACGTTATAATCGAACTTAGTGTTTTTGGTTACTTTTGGTTAGTCGCCAAAGCTCGGCTCGTTTTGGTTAGTTTTAACTTACTTTAGTTTTTGTAACCTATATCGATATATCTGAGTGCTTTTGGTTACTTTTGATTAGTTTTGGTTAGTAGTTCAATCAGCTTTATGTTAGTTTTAGTTGGTTTTTATTTATTTTAGAATTTGAACCGATTCCAATACGTTACGAGTATAACTAATTTTAATATTTTTGGTTAATCTTAGTTAATCGCCGAAATTCGGCTAATTTAAGTGAGTTTCAACTTACTTTAATATTTTTCATGTGTTTTGATTTATGTTTTCGCCTTTTTGGTCCTTTTAGTTAGTTTAGGTTAGTCGCCAAAATTCGGTTAATTTGGGTTAATTTTATCGTACTCCAATATTTTTAATCTCTTACGATACGTTTTAGCCGGTTTCGGTGCTTTTAGTTACTTTTGGTTAGTCATTCAATCAGCTTTCGATTACTTTCAGTTAGCTCCATCTTATTTTACTCATTTAAACCGGTTCCGATACATTGTAACCAATTTAAATGTTTTTGGTTAAATTATGTCAGTCGCCAAAATTAGGTTAATTTGGGTTAGTTTCAACTAACTTTAATATTTTTAATCTGTTCCGATAGGTTTAAGCCCTTAGTGCTTTTGGTTACTTTGGCTAGTTTTGATTAGTCGTGCAATCAACTTTCTGTTAATTACAGTAAGTTTCAAATTATTTTAGTCATTTGAACCGGTTCCGATACTTTATAACCAATTTTAATGTTTTTGGTTAGTCGCCAAATTTCTCTTACTTTGGGTTAGTTTCAACTTACTTTAATAATTTTAATCTGTTCCATACGTTTTAGGCATTTTTGGTGCTTTTAGTTACTTTTGATTAGTTTTGGTTTTCAATCAACTTTCGGTTAGTTTCAGTTAGTTCCAATTTATTTTAGTCATTTGAATCGGTTCCGATACGTTATAATCAAATTTAATGTTTTTGGTTAATTTTAGTTAGTCGTTAAAATTCCGTTCGTTTAGATTTGTTTTTAACTTACTTTAATTTTTGTAACCTGTACCGGTACATATTAGCCCGTTTTGGTTACTTTTGGCGGGTTTTGGTTAGTCATTCAATCAACTTTCGGTTAGTTTTAGTCATTTTAATGATTCCGATACCTTATAATAAAATTTAAGTTTAAGTAAATAAACTAACACGATCTCTCACGCGTATGATGTCATGTGGCAAATGTAACATGCACTTTTTCACGATTTTAGGCCCTATACTAGGATTATATAATAGAAACGTTTTCAATGTTAAAATATAAGAGTTGCTTTACAAATACAAAAGGTCATGTGAAAAATTCGCAATTATTAAAATATAAACGGTTTTTTGCTCACGCTAGTGGTGACGGGCATTTTATTTTTGTCGTACTTGTTTCCTTTTCTCACTATTGTCTTTATTCAAATTTAGGTAAATAACAGCATTTTAATAAAGACTTGTTAAACCGATTATTCGTGTAATTGAAAAACTGCATGCCTTCTAATATCTAATCAGAGAACTGTCTTTATAAATCTTACCTGATAGGGTCTTTGGGACATCTAAAAAATGAAAATCCTTCACCCACTTTTGTTATACAATTATCCGCACAACAATATCTCGTCATTGCAGCGATCTTAATAATTATTTATTTCAACGCGACCCGACAGTACACAATATCAAGGGTTTTGCACACTGACAGTAGATTCTGCCTCGTAGCGTAGCCATCGGTGGCCACGAACCAGATTGATCAGGATTCGCTTCGAAGCTAAAAACTGTCGGAGAAATTGGAAATTTGTCTCGAGTGAACCTACCGTATATATTTATTTATACCGTGCTATTATGTCCGGCTAAGACCCCAAAACGTTCCTTACACTAAGTAATGAACTCTATCAGGCTCAGCGCAATGTAGATACCGTTCCTTCTAAAGGCTCTTAATAGGAATGGAACACAGTTGTTTAGGTCCCAAGGGCAAATGCATGTTTATCCCTATGATTTCTCTATATATACCCCCTCCAATACCACTATCCGTTTTTGAGCCGTCTCTATATCAGGCACAATAGACTGCGATCCGTCCTCAACCACGTATCTCTATCGGGTATGTGAAATTGCAGAGTTCTATTTGATCTGATGGTGGACAGTACGTTGCCGCTCTCCCTGAAGAGTTCCAGGAAATAATCCTCCGCCCATCTATAGATGCTAGTGTGTCTTTCTGTCCATTAGGTGACCGAGACCCTTCAGTCTGTATGCAGACCTCAAGGCCTCATGTTCCAGAAATAGGTGGAGTGCGGCAAACAGTTTGCCCCTCAAGAGCCCTGGTGGGTACCATTTCCATGCGCCACAGTCTGTAAACTCTGTCTAACTGCAGCCGTATTAAATTCAATGAACGATATTCGGCTGTAGGCTCCACGTGCATCTAATTTAAAAGCGCCTTTACAAACCCATAGAGAATTTTTCACCTTATTGCTTCAATGCGTAATTTTCCTAGTAATATATTACTTATATGTCATATATTTTAAGACTTTAAAAGCATAAATTATAAAAATGTGTTTTATTTTAGAATCATCGATCAGTATAAATCGCTACCGGATGAATTTGATATTAACTGTGTGGATCCTCTTAACCGCTCTGCACTTATCGCGGCAATAGAAAATGAAAATATCGAATTAATAAAACTCTTACTTAATGAAGGAATTAAAGTAAAGGTAAGTAAAAACTACAATGTGTATAGGGTTATTTTTACAAATAGAAAAATTTTATTTCTGCAAACTCTTAAATTTCACCAATTCGTAGCATTTTTTTTTTCTTGAAAACAAAACTAATATAACGAAGATATTTGCATATTTTAAACTTTGGAATAGATCTTTCACATATGTAAAAAACGTGATATGTTTCAGTTTTATCATATGTGGGTAGAGTTATTAAAAAAAACAGTTTTTTCGAAAAAAAAAACAATATATAGAAAAATTCAAACTTTATTTTTCATCTTAAATTCGGTACAAAAACAGAACTGTAGCAAATACAACAAAAATAAATCAAGAGCTAAATAAGTTCTTCTAAATAAAAAAGTGAAATAAATAAAAAAAAACTATGATCTTATACAAAAAAAAATAAAATAATATCTCATAAATAATCTGTTTAAATATATTTATTACTTATAGAACAACCTTTATATCATATAAAAAATAAAACACAACACACAGAGATTGTATAAAAAAAGTCCAAAGTACCTAAGTCAGATTCTAAATACACGCTGTCATTATCAGTATTATCAAAACTACGATCATCTTCAGAATCAAAAGAACGATTTGTATTGTTGGTCTTCATCATCATCACAGTCAATATCTACGGAAGTGGTATTTGTGGTAATAACCTACTGATAATCCTTGCTGGAAGATTCATTTTACCGATGTTATCATCTAGAACTAAAGCACAGTTTTATCCACAATACCGAAACAGAATTTTTGCACTTGACGTGAGTTTCGCTAACCATGTTAGCATCCTCAGAAGACGACTAAATTACCAAAAAAGGCGAATATGGGCAAGTTCAATTAATTTGGTTTTAAGTTAAGCCTTTTATTTTTTACAAGCTCTAAAAATATATGGAAATGTAAACTTTTAATCCTCAATATCTCGAAAATAGTTGAATTCAGGTTAAGGTGTTCATGAAAAATATACAATTTCATTTATAAGAAGAAACTGAGACATCATCTGCTATATGAGCCAATCCGTATTTGAAAATTTAGCAAAAAATATGCGCAACATATAGTATTGGAGAATTTTCTTATTACCTAATTTTTTATCGAATTTCTTTCTTATTGTGTCGTTTCCCTTTTAAGTTAGCATACTTTTTAATTGCCAAATTATTTTACTAATAAATTTTGCTTTAAGTTAATGTAGTTTGTGTTTCTTAGGATGGCCTACTACACGCTATTAAAGAAGAATATGTTGAAGCCGTGGAAATACTCTTAAATTGGGAAGAAGAACACCACAAAGAGGATGAAGCCTATGTAAGGATTATATGTTCTATAAATATGTATTAGTAAAATATAGCATTATAGCATAATGCTATTTAAAGATGTTTAATTCATCATCATGATCATCATCATCAAATAGCCGTTCACGCCCACTGCTGGATATAGGCCTCTCTTATTATATGTTATCGCTCTCCATTTTGCACCTCCTCCATCCAAGTTCCCTGGATTCTTTTAATGCCAGCAGCACCCCTTGTTGGTGGTTTTCCACTGCTGCTATAAGCCTCGTGCTTAGGTGCCAGATGGCCAGCCCAGTTCCACTTTAAATTACTACTTATTCTATGACATCAGTCACACCTGTTCTATGCCATATAATCACTTTGGCTACCTTATCCCTCAAAAACCGATCCAGCATTGACGATTCCATAGATCGCTCTGTATCTCACAGCTTGTTTACGGTTTTCGTCGTCAGCGTCAACGCTTCTGTCCCATAGGTTAATACTGCTGGTTGTATGCATTCACGTCAAACTTATACTTCTGTTCAGGTTGGGGTTTGATTATCTTGGCCAATCCTGAACTCAAGTATTTGTATGAGACAAGTTCGATACTACTACCATCAACAAAGGTGTTCTCGCTCAAGGCAAGGTTGGTCATACGTTGCGTCTTCGTAAAGTTTATTTTCAGTCTGACTTCATTGTCTGCGTCATAAGAATCTCTAGCATAGTATGTGCCTGATCGATACTATCGGCAGTTATGACAATGTCATCCGTGAATCTCAGGAAGCTTAACAGCTTTTCTTAAATATTTATGCCCCTTTCTTCCCAGTTTACTCTCTTAAGATCTTATTCTAATAAGACGTTGAGGAGTTTTGGAGAGACTGCGTCATTCTGACGAATTCTTTCTTCAATTTGAAATTTATTTGTGTCCTCGCTCGTATACGTTCTTCAACCGGGAATTATATCGGTGGTCAATACTACAATCCGCCAGCCTTAACAACATCTTGTGTTGGTTAAGAAGATCGAAAGCCTTTTCGAAAGTTATAAATACTTTGTTACTTTGATGGCCCGAACCCAAGCAATGGTGAGCTTATTGTTACGACCGACTTCTTCAAGGGCACTTATGCAGTCTTTCACTAGTCTAGATCTAACCTTGTATGCACTAACTGCTTTTAAGGCGGCCTGACTGTCAGGGTATATGACTACCATCCTTTTTCTAATGTTCAATTTCTCTATCTCCATGGCACAGTGTTAAATTGCCGCGACCTCTGCTTGACTGCCTATGTTTATCGAGATATTTGACCTGAGTCCGGGACCTCGGCTCCCACCATTTTACTGGTTTTAGAGCCGTCGGTATACCATGCTTGGTCTGCTTTTATAGGAGGCTCCCTCCCATTCTTCTCTGTCTACAATTGCTACTGAGAAGGGACTACCAAACCCATAGGAGGGGGTTGTTTCCTCTGACAGCTTGTGGGCCCTTGCCGTTCAATGATGGGCTTGTGGCCTTGCTTGAACCGGTATTGTAACATTCTTACGTTCTCCTATACGAGGATATGTAATGGAGGTAGATTTAGCAGGACTTCCAGTGCTGCAGTTGGGTACCTTGGTCAAAAATGACAACTAGGTATTTGACTTCATTGGAAAAGAAAGTTATTATCCCGCTGAGCATTGGATTTTTCAAATCCTTTAATGCATTTTTCCTTGTAAATGGGACTACTGTGGTTTTCAGCGGATTAACTGACAGATCCTCCTCTTCACACCATTTGCTTACTATGTTCAAGGCCTTTTGTGCTCTTGTTGAAACATAGCCCATGTTCCTTCCCCTGACTACTATAACTAAGTCGTCTGCCTAGCATAGATAGAAGTATCGTTCATTTTCCATCTTGTCTAGTTGACTATCTACCAGAATGGCCCACAGTAGTGGTGATAGGACCCCGCCTTGAGGGCAGCTCCTCCCCACCTGCGCTATGGTGGCAGTTATTGTCCTATACTTTAGGTTTGTTTGGATCAAGTTGTAGATGGTTGGAGGAATTTCTTTGTGTTTGAATACCTTAACCAGCGATTTGGCTGGCACGTTGTTGAAAGCACCCTCTATGTCTAGAAAAGTGGCTAGTGCCACTCCCTTATAGTCTATTGCCTTCATCAGGAGTCTATTTAGATCGTCCAGGGCCAAATCTGCGGACTTTCCTGAATGGTAAGCATATTGACGCTCGTTAAGGGGTTTTGTTGAGAGAATGTTGTCGCGGATATACCGATCGACTAGTTTTTCCAGTGTTTTAAGCAGGAATGAAGTTAGACCTATTGGTCTGTATGACTGGCGTTTGGTCAGGTGTCCTGCCTATTTTTGGCAAAAAGACGATCTTTTTCGATGTACCTGAGGGTTGTCTGATACTCAGTCATTACCTAGACGCGAACACTCACAAAATATTAACTAATACTTGTACATGCACGGTTGGGGGTTTACGCAAGAAGGTTTTCTATAACAATGGTTTAATCAATTTCTATCTGAGTCTCTGGTATCCCCACAGGACTATGGCTCCGATCTTCCCCCGATCAGGCTTCCATGTGCTTAAAAACTAAAGAGACCTAACAGGAATCGACCCCTACCGTGGCGTCGCAGGCCTATGCCGAATTACTCAATGGAAATGCCGGCTGTCAATCGAGTTTTGATTTATTGCTGTTTACACTGACTTCATATAGACTTTATCTTACGTAACAGACGATACGAGTGTAACTGAAGCTCTTCTCGACCAAAACAGCACTGTGGAAATATCTTACTCAAAGTAAGAGCAAAACTAACAGGAAAGGAGGAACATATGGAACTCTTAACTCAAATAGACATAGCAAACCAGATTTTCGCTGAAAAATAAGCTATAGCATTGAGATAATCTACTACAGAAGAAAGAAAAGTTTTTGTTGAAGATAACGTCCACAACAATGGTTCGGATGCTGCACGATTATGTTACAATATTGACATTACAGAGGCATGTTAGTACATAAATAGATCGCATGTTGTGCTATGCGCGTTCCTTTACGTGCTGCAACTAGCTCGTTTACGAGCGACGCACTCCTGTACACTAGCCTAGGGCCCTACTGGCCTACCTAATATGCCTATACTGTGCTGTTAAACAACGCTGGAATATGCTTCCCTGGTATCTTACCCTGCCTGTTTAATTTTTGTATTGCCAAATTGGTTGAGATATGTGTAGTCTTGTTCTGAGTGCATAGGATGTGTAAAGGATAATATCAGAGGAAAAATTTCCAAAAAAAAACCTCTTTCTCGTTCCTTTGGTTTGGCTCTAGCCTGTATATAAGCGGGAGCAGTTTGCCCTATTGTGAAGGGAGTTGGAACTGCATCATTAGGCATTTGCCTATTCAATCAGATCACAAATCTAGGCGAGCTCCGCCAAGATCGCCTTCCAGCCAGCATCGCGCAGATCAGCTGGTCTGTGCGTATTGTCGCGTTAGTACGAGTGTTTGATCACTTATATGTCCATTTTGTGTTGTTTTATAACGTTCAGTGTGTGTTGTGCATTTGTTAGTGCCGCTTTGTAGGAATTTGTATTCAAAAGCGGTGCCGACGATTCGACAAGGATAATGACACTGGGTTTTTCCAGAATTTCCGTTCCGATTTATATTATCGTAGGCCGGGCGCCGCTTTTGTTCAGGGTCGCCACCTATTTTCCGCTCCCCGCGACCATTGGTGCGCCTACTATGTCACTTTCTCGGCAGGTATTTGTACTTGGCATAGAATTCTGTTTCGGCGTTTCTAGACTCTATTCGGGAAGCCTTGGTTGCTGGAAGAATAGCGTTGTGGCTCTATGTATGGGCCCGTGTTTTCTTTTCCTCTGTGGGTCATACATTTCGCTACCGATATCTGCAGTCAGAGGCGAGGACCAGATGCTGTCTTTGTGCGAAATGATCCTATACCTAGAGTGCTGACGCAAAAATCTACATTTACGATAGTTGCAGGCCATAGTTTTATGTTTATTTCAGTACCATAGATATGTGGGTAAAATGACACAAATAGTATCTCTTAAGAGTCTTTGATTTAGTTGATTAAACTATTTTTATTTATTTTGTAGTTTTCTTAGATTATCTTTCGTAAATTATAACTCAAATTTCTAAAAAAAAATTGAATTGATTAGAAATTATATGTCGTCTCAGACATACTTCCCCTACTATTTTAAAGCTTCAAAAATCATCAGCACAATAAATTGTTTTAGTTTCATATACCCTATAGTTAAACATTTCATAAGTATTTAATTTAGAAATTGATTATATGTACTATAAGAAACATAGTTGGTTCAAAAAATGCAAATTTCTCGTGGGCAATACGAAGCTTTCTCTGAATTTAGATGTTTAATTTTTTCTTTAGTTTCTTCATGTTAACTTAAAAACTACGATTCGCTTATGCTCATATTTGAAACTTTTTCTATCACTTTCTTGAAATATAAATTCATATTTCATATTGGTGAGTTATTAAATTGTCCGTCTGGAGATTTCAGTAACATATTTTAATTTTCAATACAGAGTTGGGAGCAAGTTGATCGATCTGGAGCATCTTTCACCGCTGATATCACGCCGCTTATACTTGCAGCTCATAAAAATAATTATGAGATAATTAAACTACTTTTAGATCGAGGAGCGTCATTACCGATGCCTCATGATGTTAGGTAAGTTTTCGCCTTCATTAATATTTTAGATAACACGGATGTGGTAGATGTTTGTCAGACTATAGCCTGGCAATGAGTTAAATAGTCGACAAGAAAAAGCAGTATGCAGAACTATAGGAAATCGATCAGAGAACGATGTTGCTTTCCCACTGAGGCATTGTAATATACGCCACGCCTTCCGCTGCCGTAATGTATCCATCTATCAAATGTGGCTTTGCAAAATCAAGCAATGCCCACTGCCGCCTGCGCCCGTTCGCTTTTCTTATGCTCAGCTATTATTGTTCGTCTCTATTTTATTCACTAAAACCTTATTGCAGTAGCTGTACTGTTTCTCCTTATTAGCTTCGGAAATGGTCAGTCAAATATTTTCCACATCCTAATTTGACTTAAATTTTACTTTATAAGATCGAATTAAAAATTTACTTTTATTTGGAATTCTATTAATTAGAATATACTGCTGATAACATTCCCTAGTGTAAATAATATCTTTAGTTTGAATTAATAAAACCTCATCTAGACCCATGGTTACGAAACTTTTTTCCTATTTAGATATAACTAGCAGCTGTTTGACGGTTGTTATTGGCCATCCACAATACGGACGACTCTCATCCAACTGCAAATTATAAGTCTACTGTTTCCTACTATTATTGCGGTGTCAAGCCAGAAGCTTAGCTCTGTCCAAAGCTTCTAGCGTAATTGACAGAAAAGTGTCACAAACTATTTAAATCGCCGCATCGTTAACAGTCTTCACTTTTGAAAGTCTCAAGACAAATCTTATAAATATTCGAAAAAAATAAATGGAAAGAACTTTAATAATTTAAGCAAGGCCATACATAATCATTGTTCCATAATAGTTAATTCTACACCAAAACCGTGCCCAATATAAGTGAACTTCCCGAAAAAATATATACCCAATTCGTCATTAATCATAATTATTAGACATGATCCATATTTAATTCGTCAGCAAAGGTAAATTAACGTTTCATCTTTTATGTGTAACCTATTTGGTTATTACTTTAATCTCTTATTTTGACACACCCTGGCAAAGGCATGTTATTGTCGCGCTTTAGAAGGGGTAAGCCGAGTAGCGACCATGTCCATTCGGTTGATAGATTTAGCTATCTAGCTATATCTGACTGATTATAGCGAAGGACAATTTAAAGGCCAAAAATAATGAGTGAATATAAAAATTAAACGTTTATCAATAAATGGCGAATGTCTTGGCAGTGGAAAATTTATACACATTTGTCAAGGGTCAGGAAAGCTCGCTAATAAAAATATGAAGTCACTCAATTGTAAATTTATATAGATATTTTCACAAAATTTGAAAAATGACAATGTCAAAAAACGGGTCGTCCCTAGCAACCTTGTCACTGTTAGTGCTATACGTAACAGTAGGTATATTATAATCTGCAAAATCAAATCAATACGCGATAATAATAGGCCGTTCATTGCAAACCAAGTATGACTTAATATAAGTACTTCGCACTGATCTACTATGATTGGGCATGTCTACTTAGCCCAGAAACGTGCATTATTAATTTGAAGTGACGATAGCGCACAAATAGGAGAAAACAATTAGAAGCGCCGCTCGTGAGGTAATTGCTGACGTTATTGGTATCTCTAATAGAGAGGAAGAAAATAATTGTTTATATGTCTACATTGAACATCAAATAAAACACACGGGCATTTTGTGAAAGTAGTATAGAAAAAATCGAAAAACATAGTGACCGGTCAAATTGCTCCAGGCCTTCTATATATCCTGGCAAGAAAAGATCGCGATTATGATATATAGATAAAATAGCTGATGGCGATTTTCAAGTAATTCAAGTTAAAAACCTTAAATCGGCTTTTACGATTAAGGGAATTTATTTGGCGCAAGTGTCAAAGTAATCGGAAATTGCTCATTAGAGATCAAGTATTTTTCGCTGGCCTGTAAAGTATCTTTCAACTATAAGGCAATATACGTAAGAAGGACGCAATATTATGTAT
>JAEQML010079012.1:0-12174 GCA_016904865.1 Pissodes strobi | reverse complement strand
TTATTTTTGAATATAACTGCTTAGTTAAAATGCGAATATGTCGAAAACTATTACATCTAGGTATAGGACATGTTATAGAAAAAATATTCAGGATTTTTAGGAGATTCTAAAAAACTAATAATATACAGGGTATTTCATTTAAAAAGATATAACTTTACCCTGTCACTCATTTCTGCAACACCTTGTATATATAAATGAATTCTGCAAATAGCTTACATTATTCTGCACAACTTTTGTATTTAACATTTTTGTCTAATGCGAAAAACAAAAAAGTTAAGAGGGGGGGACATTATAAATGATCACCGTGTACAGGGTAAAGTAAAAGATGCAAATGAAAAATAAGAGAGTGTTTTTTTTTACCTTTTAATCAAAAACAATACCAACTTATACAAAATTATAATAATAATAATCGTGGTGGGCACACAACCTATTGAGTATCTTTTAATGTTTTAATGGTGTTTTTTTAACTTTGTGTAAGTTAGTATTGATGTTTATTAAAAGTTAAAACAAACGCTCTCTCCTATTTTTCACTTGCATCTTTTACTTTACCCTGTACATAATTTAGCAAATTCAGCGTTTTTGAAAGTTTCACATAAACAAATAGAGATTTAAACATACGGTCGCATTAATCACAAATAATAAGAAATTTGAAATATCGGAATCAACAAATCTTTGAGGCATCCTGTATAATTTGTTTTGTTTTCGAGTACCCTTATCGGCTCTACTTCATTTTATCACAATTGAATAACCACTGATGTTGATGTGTTACGTGTAACGTCAAAAATATAGAGTTTTATAAAATTGCGTCTGTCTCTTTAATAAAAAGAGATAACAACGTTTCCCCATTAAAGTTTTTTGAACAGAAGACTTGTTATAGCTAAAAATGAAATTGAAATTTAAGTTTCGTAATTCTACGTAAAACGCGCCCATTCAACTTCTTAAAAAAATTTCAAATGTTCTTTGAAGGACTCCGTATAATATCGCCCAATAACTTTAAGTTACTTTAAGCAGCCATCTTTCAAAAACAATACAGCAACCTCTCGGAAGCTTCATGGATCGTGAAGATCCGTTCGTTTTTAAGAAAGTTCTTGAAGTTTCAAAGTAACCTGAAATTTTCAATATCCCTAGACTATTTCCATGTGTGTATATACGATAAAAAAAGGAAAGGACCTACTGTCGTTTAACAGTAAATAGATCCTACTTGTATTTAGTAGATTTGCAGACACTGGCGATTCCTGCGAAGCTACGTCTCCACCATCTAATTGTATTACCTTCACAAAAGGCTTTTCTGTACGGCTAAATGAACTCGGCATAGAAATGCTGGCGGACGTTCAGTCCCAAAGGGAGGAAATTCTCTTCCACAGAGGGACAAATATACATAATAGGTCATTTACCAATTAATTCCAGGACACAATCAGGCGGTATTTAGACCTGATGGACAGAAATAACAAAGATAATTTTACATACTTAAAAACTGTATGCTCGTGTTGAGTGTCCACACGAGAACGGTTGACAAGTCACCCAAAAATATAGACAATAGACAATAGATTTATTCATGACAAAAACTTCAAAGTCTTAACAATCGTCAATAGTTAGAGTTAGGTACAACTTGAGAAATAAAACTATAAATAAAAATTTTAAATAGACTTAAACCTACAAATTACAGAACATAAAATTGACGGGACTGTCAACTCAATTACACACAATAATAAACACCGCACTCAAATGAATCAAAGCAGCCTAACTAGAACAACAAGTCAGCCCTTGATGCATTACAATTTAAAAAGTCATCAACACTTTGTTCAATAAATATCCTTTAATCACAGCATTAAATCGTTTTATTGACAGTTCCCTCGCTTCGACAGGTAGCCTGTTGTAAAATGCAGGGGCAAAATGCAGCGTGGCACTCCAGGACCTTCCCAGCCTTAGAAACTGTATACGTAGGTCATTAGGCGTTCTTGTGTTATAATGATGTTGCTCATCCACTCTACCGTATTTTTCCGAATTATTATGGGCATAAATCAATGACTCATAAATATAATGTCCTGGTAGTATTAGGACATTTAGTTTTCTAAAAAGTGGCCTTGCATCATCACGATATCCAACCTGAGCGACAACCCGGACTGCCCTCCGCTACAGGCCGAAAACCCTATCAGCATGACTCGAGTGTCCCCAGGCAAGCAGCCCATATACACATACCAAGTGAACCAGAGCATAATAAGCAGTAAGACATACATTTTGTTCAGTATTCTTTGACAAGTTCCACAGCACAGATTCCAGAAGCCACTTTCCTAGAAATGATGTCAACATGATTTTCAAAAGTGAGTTTAGAGTCCAGAGTGACTCTTAGAAAACAACCCCCTGGGGATTCTCGGCCGCCTCATGTTGCCTAAGTGAGAAAATAACCTGTTCTGTTTTAGTTAAATTTAGAGTTAGTCGGTTGGCTGTAAACCAGTACTCATCTGCTCTCTCTGTACATAACACTCTCCAGACCGCAATAAGAAAATGGTATCGTCCGCGTATAGGGTGACTTCACTTGGTTGCAATGACGATGACAGGTCATTGGCATATATAAGAACAAGCAGGGATCCCAGAATTGAGCCCTGAGGCACTCCATGTCTCAACTCTCTCATCCGAAACACTTCCTTGAAATGAAGTAACCTGTCGCGTCGCCTCTCTGTGAGATAGCTTCAAACAAACTGGCAAATCAAGGGCTCCACTCCATAAAATATTTTTTTTTCTAATAGGATGTCATGGGAGACACAGTGGAAGACCTTGGAGAGGTCGCAAAATGCATCACTTACAAAATCCCCTGCTTCAAAGCCCCGAACTATGCGCTCACACACCCTGTTTAAGGCCATCACAGTAGACCTTCCCCTCCTGAAGCCAAACTGCTCACCCACGAGTATAACATTTGATTTGAAGTAATCACACAACTGGTTCCTCAATAAGACCTCAAAAATTTTTGACAGAATAGGGATCAATGAGATAGGTCTATAGTTGTCGAGCTAACCTGGATCACCCTTTTTAAAGATCGGTAGAGTCTTGCTTATTTTAAAAGCATTTGGGTATTCTCCCTGTTCTATGCAGGCATTATACAGCCTTGTCAGGGGTGCAATAAGGATATTTTTAACTGATTTGATTAAGATTATATTTAGTCCATATATGTCTTTGCTGTGCTTCTTTTTTATACCACCTATTGCATCCCTAACCTCAATGAAAGTAACCCCACCGAAGAAAAACCGTCCCCGATCATGACCCTGATGCAAACGCTCCAGATACACTCGATGAGAAAAAATTACCGCGGTAGTGCTGCCACAATCATCTCTGCAACCTCCGCAAAGAAGTCATTCAGTTCACCCGACTCCAAATCAGAGGCCACCCCGTTCCCAGACCGTTTCCTACTGCCATTGACAACCTCCCATGCGGCCTTGGAAGGATTATCTGCATATTTAATATGGTCAGTGTTTGCCATTTTTTTAGCTTTTGCTATTGCCAACCTGTAATCCCGCCTACAATGTCCCAGATCCTCCCTCAATAGTGGACAGTCAGACTCCTGGCCAAAGTCATTGAGGGTACGCAGCTCCTCCCTTATCGCTTGAAGTTCGGGGCCAAACCATTTATTTATTTTAGGAGCGTGTCGCCCACTGACGTTTCTGCGACACTCTGGAAAAGCAATGTTTCTTATATTAATAAGTTTTCCAAGAACGATATCACACTTGTCTTCAACAGGAGTGTCGAAGCCAAGGAACTGCCAATTTTCTTGCTCAAGCTAGCTAAACATTGTTGATAAGCCCTGATATGTTATAGGACGATATAAGGTGACAGAATCTATCACAGTACCCTTCCTAAGATGGCTGACATCAAAACTCAGATCTATTGCAGAGTGATCAGATAGAGCTGGATTAAAAACATTCATACTCAAATCAGGAAAGTTAAAATTTATAAAAACATTGTCAATACAGTGATTTATCCTAGTATTTTAAAAAAACTGATGACTAAAATTAAATGAGTGCATGACATCCAAAAACCTATCTTTTTCTAGACACGCTCTTTCAAAATGGATGTTAAAGTCACCATTCACAATAATGTATTTATCTAGACTAAGGGTAAAATATAAAATCTTTATCATTACATCCACAAACACATTAAAATCCCCATTGGGAGGACGATAAACAGTTACTAAAATGAAATCAATATTTACAAATTCCAAACCACAGACCTCACACCTTTCAGAACGATGAGTTTTCAATCTCACCTCCATACCTTTTTTTGCCAGAATTATTGCACCTCCATGCCTATTCAGGTTTCGACAAAAATGCGACACTCTATACCACATCTGTCAAGTGGACGCTCCAAATAGATTCATCTTTCGAGCGACTCGGAACACCAGAAGTAAGGTGACGAAAAGTAAGTTAGCGAGACTATCGACATCACAAGTCGACCACTAAAAGGGAAAAATCGTATTACTGAATTTTGTAACATTTACATCGTTACAATCTTCGATGGCCTAGCATGTGTATTGTGATTATAATTGCTTACAACAAAATTTTAGATTTGTAACCTAATATTTTACCGGGCCCCAAAGACCCAAAAAGGGCGAAGATGTATTATTGTTATTTCTTGTATATTTCTTAACCTATAGGAAGAATATCAGTGACAAAAAGCCTATTTATTACCGTGCTCCAAACGGTTTGCTCATCATTCATAAGTGCATGTAATGAGCTCGACAATTATTTTGATAATTTTTCAAACAATTCAGAAACTGTTATTTTAACATGTGCTGCCAGTTCCGAAGAATTCCAATGTTCCACTTATAAAAACATAGTAAGTTATAACATTTCCATTTAATCAGCAAATGTTGCTAATTTAACTGGTGCATCAAAGGGAACTGCTTTAAACATTTATTTTCTGATTAACGTTGTTGCATAATTGTAATCTGCAAAAGATAAGACATGGATTTGAATATATTTTTTAATTAAAGTTTAAAATCAACCATGTGATAGACAAAATATAATACGTCGCGAATTACATAAAAATATTTTTTGCGGACGGGAAAATACACATTTACGCCCTAAAGGGTAAAAATGGATAATGGCACTGATACCAGCAAAGAAAGTTGATATACGGGGTCAAGACAAATGATATTTACAATTTAGGAAAATTCATTAAAATATAAATTTCATGAAGGTTTAATCAATACGGTCGTACAAAAAAAAATGTTTCCACCCATGATAGTCTGCTGCGATAAGTAACATAAAGATACTAAAATACTGACCAACAATATCGGTATTATCGGTACCAAATGTGTTATGCAATTCATGATGGTTATTCTGTTTAACTATAAGCAAAATATAATTGAAAAATATACGCACACATTTGGTTTTAGAGATAGAAACTCAACAACCACTAATGACGAACGCGATAGTGGAGAGCAGCTAAAACTTCCAGAGAATTCCTACAGAAAGGAAAGCAAATAGTAGACTAACAGTAGGTTAAGATATATACGCTTATATGATGAATCCTGGAAACGTTCTTTTTCCGACACTAGTGAACTCACGCAAACACAACAGGAAACTGACTGTTCGAAGGATACAGAATAGTTCTAAAAAAAGAGCAACGATATGAATGGAACTATTAAAACTTGAAGACACCAAGTATCCATTTTAATACTGAGTATATAGGTACCTAGACAGGAATGATTGTGAATGTTATGACAAACTGAGCCACCATTAACAATGAAAAATAGCTGTTATATATTCAAATAGACTGTGACCGCATTGTCCGGTTGGTATAGTAGGCCCTCTACGCCGCTCTAGTTTAATATCCGACCGGGGTGTAGTCATCTATCAGAAGGACGCAAACAGACAAGAGTTTTATTAAAAGTCGGGCCACTAAATATGTCACGAGCCTTCAGGGTGTAGAACCAAGGCCGGATAGTTTTTAGCACTCTTTTCCATAACTGTAAAGAAACATCTATGTTGGGGTTTGGAACCTTCGGCAAAATGCACTAAAACAGAGTTTTATCCACAATACCGAAACAAAATTTTTGCACTCGACGCGCGTTTCGCTAACAATGTTAGCATCATCAGGAGATGATTAAAACTCAGTTTTAGATTATTCGGGATAACCAGTCTTAGACTATTTTGCCAGTCGGACGCAAAATTCGTAAAGGAGTGGTAAATTCTACTTATATCCCTTATAATGTAAAAACCAATCTTTTTATACTAAATTAAACACCTTTTGTATTCCATGCAAAAAATTAATCCAAGAAAGACTCTTCCGAAAAAAGCGCTTTCGGCCTTAACTACCATTGTTACCTGAAAAGCAAGTACCTAAAGGAAACCACCCATTAACGGAATGTTAGTGGTTGTTGTAAGATTTAATTGAGAAAAGAAATTGATAAAATTGATTGAGTTAAAATTGCTAGGATTTGAAAGTAATTAAATCAAATGTGTGAAGAAAAAAGAGTGATTTTTTATATTGAGTAATATAAAAGGAAATAGGGTAGAGTTCTTTCACGTACTTGTCAGTGGAAACGAGAAACATATCAACGATGAGAAACAAACCATATCAATTGACAATGGTCACATCAAAATTTCACAAACTACATTTTTTGGAAAAGGGTTCACATAATTTTGTTTTAAAACAATATTAAAACGAGGGCTGAACTACGTTTTTAGGTTATACAACAAATTATTGACAGTGTTTGACAAGTAGACCGATACCGATCTAGAAAATAAAAAGGAGAAGTAATTAATTTTTTCTTCAAACGTCAGTAAATCCGTCATTACTCGACTGTGTAGGCGACCGTGAAGTTTCGTTTTCCTCCGCCGGAGCTTTACTTTTCACTTTTCCGCCGGCGGAGGTAAAAGTGTTGTCATAGCAACATAGATACAATACAAACAGACAACAAAATAAGCGTCAACAACTGAAGATTTATTAAACTAAAATTTATATTTATCACTTAATTCGTGATTGCATTTCTAAAAATCACTAATTTAGGAACAAATTGGTTATTATTTAATCGAACTTACTCAATAACTGCTTATCAATACGGAATTAAAACGCAATCGGAGACGCCATCTTAAAAAAATAATTATTGTTGACAGTGTCCACTGACAGCTTGATGTTAAATTCATCGACACCGGTCTAAGCAAGGCCACCTACGACCGTGGTCTAAGCCGCCTTGCGAACCCATTTATCTTTAATAATAATTAGATATTATTACTATTAAAAAGAGATGTTTTTGCATTACTTTGTCGACATTTGAAGAAAAAACAGCATATTTTATTTGGAGGAAAAGTTACTTTTCATGGCTTGCTATCTATTACCAGCCTCACTCCGTTCGGCTGTTAAACACGAGCGCGCCATGAAAAGTATCACTTTTCCTCCATATAAAATAATATACTATTATAAAGTATGTACATTAATGTACAATTGGAATGCAGACTGCCACTAAAATAGAACTAAAGACTAACAAAATGATGCGATCGATAGTAATAAGTAACTTGAATTAACGGAAAAATTCTTAAATTTTATTTTTAAATATTAGCATTGTTCCTACAAAATTTTTCAAAAAAGGTAAGTGCTTAATTAAGTTAATAATAGTTAACTAGATAACGAGCAGACATTAGCCTGACCCAACCCACCAGACTGCCCCCCCCCCCTTTTTTGGATTGATTAATTCGTTTTTCCCTTCTACAGAAAAAAATAAAATTTTTAATTAAGGGTATTAATATTAGTGCAGCAGAGAGGGGCAAGACTAAAGGTCCATTTATAAACTCGTAAAGTTCGTAATGTTGAGGTTGGATAGTTCATAGTTGGTGAGGTTCAGAGTTCGGAATTCAGAGTTCATTTTATGGCATTTATGAACATCACCAAGAAGTTGGAAAGTTCATATTTGATTGGTTAAAATTCTTAACCAATAGAATTTCGGATATTACAATTTTGTATAGTCCTGGTGACCGAGATTGCACAAAAATGGCTAATTTTAAATTACTTCGATAAGTAGCATTGATGCATCAATATCCTCGATTTCAATCCGTTCTGCAGATTCAGCCATTTTCACAAAAAAGTAACAATTAACAATAAAAAACAGCTGACCTTACGGTGAAAATGCGCATGTGCAACTTCAAACGTCAAATTGGCTATATTGACATCGATCACGTGCTCGTACACTGATTTGTCATTTATTTGGAACGAACTTCCTGAACAGTGCACATAAAATTTGGTTATCTCTCAACTTTGCAAACATCCTGAAAATTAGCGAACCTTTCGCCAACTGAGTATAAATTGAACTGTATTATTTGATTAGTTTATCTTTAACTAAAATTTCAACTCTCAACTGATCCTCAACATTGCGAACTTTTCGATTTTATAAATCCAGTGTAACTCGACTCAAACATACTGAAAGAAGGAAGAACTTAACAAAGTGACAACCATTGCTTAATACTCAGGTTAATCTCAACAGGTCATACATTCATTTACACTGGAGACTTCTTGATCAAAGTTTTTTTTTGTGTTTGGACAGATAAAATTTGTGTTTCTTTCATTTGACAATATCTTTTAACAATTATCAATAGTTCATATCGTCATTAAAATTCTGCTACACAACTGAGCTCTCTCTTCTAAATAAAGAAGATTCTTTAAATTACATTCCAGAAACCTATTATATCATTTTATTGGTCACATCTCACATCCATCTTGGTGTTAGCAACCTTGTGTGTCGGGTCGGCCTGATGTCTGCTCTTAATATAGTTAACCATTTCACTTACCTAAGTTCTTTCTTTTCTTTCAATTTTGTTGTTTAACATTAATCCAATAAGGGAATTTTAATTAATTTTTAACTCTTTAGAACTCTTATGTGTCGGTATAGTTAGCTTTGTCCATCTCTGCTGCACTGAATATTAATACCCTTAACAAAAATATCTTCTATCGATCTTTAAATATGATAAGCAACTCAGAACAAAAGGGAGGGCGGGGGGTGGGGGGGGGGCAGTCTTTTAGGTTGGCCCGGGCTACTGTCTGCTCTTAATATATCTCTTCACTTGGTTAAGTTTTCTTCTTTCAATATGTTCGTGCTGAGTTGCTGCTGCACTAATATTAATACCCTTAATCAAAAATGTAAATTTTTTCTGTCGAGCGGAAAAATAGGAATTAGGCAACCCAAAAAAAAGGGGGGGGGGGCAGTCTGGCGGATTGGGTCGGGCTAATGTCTGCTCGTAATCTAGTTATCTAGTTAACTATTATTCACTTAATTAAGCACTTTTTTCCAACATTTTGTAGGCATAACACTAATATTTTTTTCAAATAAAAATTTTACAATTTTCCGCCAATTCAAGTTATACATCCAGTCTGTATTCCAATAATTGTACTTTATACAATTAAGAACCTTTTTCTTTTTATTTTCGAGACTTAACAAGTAGGTTTTAAAATTTTAAATTACCGCTAACCCTTGACGGATCATTTCCTGTATCATTGGTCTACTTTTCAACGCTGTCAATACTGATACCTTTGTTGTTTCACACAAAAACGTGGTCAGCCCTGGTTTTTATTTTTTCAAATTAAAATTATGTGAACCCTTTTCTAAAAAATGTAGTTTGTGAAATTTTTATGTGACCATTGTCAATTGATGTGGTTTGTTTCTCTTCGTTTCCACTCACAATTAACTTACTTGTCAGTGTTAGAGTTCGTACAGTTACTTCGGAAGTAAGTGAAAGAACTCTAACCTATTTCCTTTTATATTACTCAATACAAAAAATCACTCTTCTTTCTTTACACATTTAATTTAATTACTTTCAAATCCTAGCAATTTTAACTTCTTTATATAACAATGTCAACTTTATCAATTTCCTTCCTTAAAAATCTTACTCCAGTCTCTAACATTCCGTTAATGGGTGGTTCTTTTACTTACTTTTCAGGTAACACTGATGATGGCACACGCCGCCGGCGCCGTGAGCGCTCTGTTTTTTTAGGAAGAGTCCTTTTTGGATGAAAAGTTATGCATGGAATACAAACGGGGTTTCATTTAGTATGTTTTCTACATGCACACAGCCTTTACTAACTTCTATCTTATACCTTTGATAAAATATTACATTACAATCAACGCACGAGCCAAGCTCATTGTTTACACATTTTTCTCACAATAGCGTTGCAGCCATAGTTTGCACATCGGTATCGTATTTGGTCGGGAATATGTTCATCAGCAAATGAAGAATCCTATCACAAACAATGTTACTTACCACTTGTGAATTATTTAAAATTCCAAAATATGATCTAGCTCCTTTTATTTCAGTTTCATATTTGATCAGGCAAGTCATAGCAGTTTACTCTACGGAATGCGAACTAAGGAGTATTGTGTTCTAGTTCTACCATATTATACTATGTACCAAGCTTTCTTTATCGAAATATCAAGCATCCAAGATACAGGCACCACCACCATTTCTTAAATCGAACAACAATTCGGTATGGTATTACAATATATTTTGATAAATAAGATCAGTGCCTCTCATTGAGTTATTATATTTCCCCCTGAGGTTTGGCCGTGGTACTGGAATGAGTGGAATGTTTTGTTTATGTTTCTACAAAAATCTCTTTACTTTTGGTTCCATATTGTTATCCATCCATTTTACAAATTTCAATATAATGCCTTTCTTTTTATGCAAAGAGTAGCATTGATCACCGTTTTTCGATAGTTTCATTTTTGATTTTATGAAAATTATTTCATTTCTGAGATAAAATGCATTTAATTCGTCGAATTTTTCAAGAGACAACTTGTTATCGGCTAAATGAAGGAACTGCAAAATCTGATCAAACCTATTCTTCCTCATCGATATTTTCACCATAGGCTTAGCCACATTTGGTTTGGAATTTTGGAATCCTAATAATAACGACGACAAAGGTTAGCACGTAACCGCTTAGAATTGAAATGCCAACTACACATTTTATTTCTTCAGCAGTTATATTCCGGCTAGTATCTGAATAGGACAAGCATTCTTGTTTCTTCCAGTAAAACAATTCAGTTAGAATTAAATAGGTCTATTTCGAAAAACTGAAGGTCACCTGTTTTCAGACGTGCTTTTTTAAAATTTCTTCACACTTCTTTTTAGCTGTTCTGATGTCGATCAATTATTCTGTTACCAGATAATTTCAACTCTACTGAGGCTCCAAGTTGTCTACCAGAAAGATGATCCAAGTGTCCAAGGTTTTCGTCCTCTTCAGAGGACATTTTCGACATATTCCATCTAAAGCGCTTCCTAAAGAGAAAAAGTCTCCTAAAAAAAATAAAAATACTTCATAATAAAATTGAAATTATCAAAATATCAAAAAACCATCAAAACTAAATGCGCCATCAGTGTATCATCCTAGCGTTGCGTATAAGCAGGTGGCAAAATGACTGTTATTTTATACAAAGCTGACAAGCTCTAACCTCGAGCATTTATCCACCGAATGTATTCATAACCTAGAATAAGGTAAAAAAAAATGTTTTTTTTCAGGAAAAAAATATACTTATTCAAAACGAGGTTGCATACTTTTACGATTTGTATCCTCTTAAAAAAAATCTCTCAAAACACAGCCAAAACTCTAAATAAATATCATTAATAAAAGTTTGGGATGGAAAGTACCATCTATACGTCACAATGAAAAGTGTAATCAGTAGAGATTAGGTGTCTAAAAATTGGTGCAACAGTAAATGTCATTTCAGCAATCCGTACCAAAACAACGATAATTGTACAAATTTGTGTTTAGGGTTTGGATTTGGATGTATGTTGATAATTAATAAATTTTCTTTAAGTTATAATATGTTACATGGCCCACATGATTTTCGTTGTTATACGCATACTTTTTGATTTGTTTAAAAAAAATATTAATGAAATAAACTGACTACTATGTGTTGTGTTATTAAAAATGTAATTTTATTTCCATTAGCTTAAAAAGATTTGCGCAGATACAATTTTCCTAGTCAAATAAGATTTCGCTAGTCATTTAGCGATTAAAAATAAATTAACATAATTAATTGATTGCTCAGGCAGATGACATTGCTTAAGTAAGAGCTGAGACATTTGCATAAAATAGCCATTTGCGAAATATGCATTTTCGTCATCACTTGTAGGTATAAGAACTATATTTGTACAAAAAAGTTAGACTATCTATTTTGCCCTTTGTTATACC
>JAEQML010079009.1:0-12174 GCA_016904865.1 Pissodes strobi | reverse complement strand
TCTGCATTATAAAACTTTACAAAAGTAGAAATTACTAGATGAAATAACTAGGTACTTGTAATGCAACCACATGAAATTCATGCAAAGAAATGTCAAACTACTGAAATTCCTAGTTTTGTGAAAATTTAGAAGTTCATATAAATATTTGGTAATTTCAAAATGCATCATTTTAAAACATGCCAATAATTTTTTTGGCTTAACTACTCTATATGCCATGAGACCCTTCCAAAAATACAAATGTCAAAATTCAATAAGGTAAGGGGAACTTTGTTATGACATTTTACTATATTGAAGATCCGCTGATCAACAGAAGACAAACAATTTTAGTTACCTTCTCTTTAGCAGCAACTTTCTTTGCCCACACTGATTTTTCCCAATTTTCCAAGACTTTCCCATCCTTCCATGCTTTACGAACAACTCTTGTGGAAGCTGTAAATGGATACTTGATTCTAAACTTAGTCAAATGCAACTGATTCAACCTGATCTGGCCTCGAGGTACATTTGTTTCTGGACCATCAACTAAAACCTGCAATTAAAAGAACAATTTTTGTAAATATAAAACAAAGGAATTCATATCTTTATTACTGGAAATACTGATTTCAGAATAAGTTTGGCATCAGATATATATCAGTCGGCAATTCCTATCAAACTTGGGATCATCATATATAAATAAGAATAACTTGGTCAACAGGATAAGACAAACTAAATAACCTAAAAATATATACCTACTCTAGTCTGGTCAACAACATCCACTATGCTAACGAGTTTTCCTTTATTGGGGCCGTCCGATACTACGGCTATGCGGCCCGTCTCCACAAACCTATCGAAGGGCTACAAAAATATAAAAGACCCAAATTAAAAAAACGCATGAAAAAATAGCCATGTGGCAATAGCATTACAATATTTTATGACAAAAACAAAAAACAATATATAAATTACTACTTGAAATAAGCATAACAATAATTTACGATTTATTAAAATAAATTTTAAAGTAGTGCAAATTTTATATTTTAAATAAAATCGAAAAATATGTAAAAGACCTCCTCACCATGTTCTCTAAATACAAAAAGGATGATGGCGCCGATGACGGCCAATTTACCGGAAGTTGTCAATGTCAATGTCAAATATCTCACTTGACAGAATGACTAGGGATGGCAAAAATATATCGATATATCGTTTATACGATACATCGAAACCATAATCTGTCTTTATAAACAATGCCATAATAGTTGATACTTTGTTTATATTAAAAAATATCGTAATAATTATATCGATATATGCGATATTTCGATATCATTAAACTACAATCCTTATCTAAGCTACAGCCCCTCTCCCCTTTAAATTACTGCAATTATAATCTAGTTTGGGTTATTTTGCTTTTTATTAAAGAATATTTAAAATTTTAACTATTTTAAAGTTTAAAAACCTATATATAGGTTTAATTAAGAAAACCACAAAAAATGAACTTATTAGGAACTCAAAAAAGAAACGCATCAAAATATGTATGTCGCAAATAAAAAAAATGAGTTAGTCTGCTAGTACCACCGACCTCCATTATATGGATAAGCACAAAGTGATCCAAATCATACTGATTCATGCGCCTTCAGATGTAAACAAAATAAGCTAGTTCTGAGACTGCGCAGTTTCAATTAGCAGGTTATCGACCGATTCCACGTGCTTCATCAACGCACGGCCGTGAATAAGCGACAGTTCCGGATTATAAGAATTTGCAATACTTATTTATGAATTTAGAGCGCAAAGTCATAACGGATTGCCGCTTACAATATTGAAAAAAAAATTAAAGCTCCCCCCACGGATCATTTCTATATTATTGAACCCCTATAAGTAGTCTGTAAATGAATTTTTAAAATAGCAGAAACAAGTATGGGGAACAATTACCCATTTAAGGATCTAAAAAATAGTTATTTTTGTTACAAGTACCTAAAATGAAGTTTTTCAGGACGAATCATTTCTGTTTCCGGACGAGGCGTTAGCCGAGTCCGGAATAGGAGATGAGTCCTGAAAAACTTCATTTAGGTACGTGTGACAAACACTATTTTTTGTCATACGCTCCCAAAATTTTGTTATACGCTTTTTGCAATTCTTCAGAACGCCTAAATTTGCAAATTTACCATAATTTTTGAAATCATAATGTTCGACATAGTGAGCTTAGAAATTGATATCGTAGCAACTATTTGATAATTTTGTCATGTCATTCGAAATTTGACATTTAGACATATTCATGAATTTTGGAATAGTCCGTAAAGGTTGCCATGACGACTTTTAGGGACTAGGCTGAAAAAAAGCATTTTACGGACTTAAATGAGTCCGTAAAATAGCTATTTTTGGGAGCGTATGACAAAAAAACTATTTAGAGCATCAAAGCTCAACAATGTAAATTAAAATCCAACCTACATATAAGAAGACTCTTTTAATACAAAATGATGAAACTGAATAAACTCACTGACCTATTTATGCATGGTGATTTATGCTAAAGGTCAGTAGATAAACCCCTTCTAAGGTTATATTATTCCCATATTTTGTATGTTATGCTGCAGTTATCCTTAAAAGAAAATTATACTTACTTACAATAAGACATCCCTGGTATTGTACCCTTATTTTCTCTAAAGTCTCTAAAAAGGGGGCTTAATTTTAGGGCTTCACCCCCCCTCCCAAGAGCCCCCTTTTGCAAAACTGTAGAAAATGGGACCCTTTTAAAGCTTGGGGCCCAAATTCAGGGATTCGCCCCCTGGGGCCCCATTCCTAAATGTGCAAAAATTGGACTCCCGTACCATAGGCCCTATTCTAGGGTTTCGCCCCCCAGGGCCTTATTTTAGGGCTTCGCCTCCGGAGCCCCTTTTTCAAAATATTTGGAAAATAGGGACCCCACACCGGGGGCCCCATTTTAGGGCTGTGGCCCTAGTTATAGTTTAGCGAGAATCTCTTACTCACGTAGCTTCTTTCATTAGGAATAACATTTTCTGACAAATCAATAATACAAAAGTTTCCCATACACAACATGTCATTTTCTACCACACTCCCAGTGGGGCACCCTGTATGTAGCAGTCGCAGAAAAAGTATAGTGTGTGAAAAGTCTTATTTTCAGCACTTGTTGCACAATATACTATTGTCTTTAAAAATCCTAACGTCTACACCAACTTATACACTAATAACGAACTATTATAATGATAAACTAAACTAGATGTCCAAAAGTAAATTAGTTATTTTCAAGAAAAACGATAACATAAACTAATTCAATAATTGAACGAAACAAAACGGCGAAACTCGAAACCCAAAACGGCAAACACAGAAACATGAATTATTTTCAAGTGCAAGCAACAAGCAAGGTCAGAGAAATTTGATAATATTAATATTATTGTGTTTGTGCGCATGAGTAAAACTATCCTATTTTCAGTTCTGTCCGACGCAGAACCCGGTGTTTTCCCCCATGATTGGTACGATTTTTCGACGCACACAGACGGCTTGTGCTTATGTATATAATGGAGGTCGGTGGCTATTACTCGAGACACTGATGTGTAAACATATCTTATATCGACATCACTTGCATGAAAATCTAATCCCACCTTAGGCTGCGTGACGCCTGAATATAAGCAACCACTTATTTGGAATTGGTTGCCTATATTCCGGCGTTAGAAAGAACACTTTTTTACACTAACGGTTACAGACAGCCTGCAAAACACATTCCCGTCACAGATACCGCATGACGTGCGTTGTTTAATGTTTACATGTGTAACGTTTGCATTAGAATGTCTAATATTACACTTCACGCATAGCCCTCCGCTCGCTTCGCTCGCTACAGGGTCGCAACGAACAAACACTAACCAAAACTAATTGAAGGCATGCCCAAAATCAAGAAAAAAAAACTTTTTACAAATATAACAAGAAAATAAAAATAGGATTAAAACTAACCGTAAAAATCAACGCGAGCGATGCCGCGGGTAAAAGCTAAAAGTGTCCTATGTCCTTAACTATACTATTGAAAATATCTGTACAAAATTTCATAATAAGTAGTTTACGCATGGAAAATAGGCTTAAAACTAACAGTAAAAATGAACGCGAGCGAAACCGCGGGTAAAAGCTAAAAGTGTCCTATGTCCTTTACTATACTCTTGAAAATATCTGTACAAAATTTCATGATGATTTGTTGATTAGTTTATGCGTGAAAGAGTAAGAAACGAACAAGCCAGCACATTCGCATTTATAATATTAGTTAGGATTCTTTAATAATTCCATTTTATAATAAGTTTTATTATAAAATGATAATACTTACTGTCAGCTTCAATCGGAGTGGATTAATTCACTGCACAAATTCGACAGGAAAATCTAATGCCACCAGGAATAACATCAACCTATGGACACAGCTTATTCACTACCAGCTAGTCCACTTGGGGCGGCATCCTTTGATTTGGGAAAGTCAATAACCAAATTTTGCAAATTTTAGAAGAGGGCCATGACTCAATATTGTTTTAAACGTCTGGGCATCTGAATAATACTTTTGACAGTTCGTTTAATTTAAAATGTCCTTTTTTATCGTGTAAAATCCGTTTAAAAATCATTTTAAATGGCAAAATTGTATAAAAATCCGAAATTTCCGGACTTTTTTAGGACGATAGCCGTGGCTTCGGACAAATTTGTCGTGGATTTTGAAGCGAAAATCATTTTAAATTCAACCGGATTAGCTTGCTCCTCAATGCGCAGGGGTTATAATGTCACATCGGTTTGCACATTCCGTCCCCACATTTCCGTCCCATTTGCCTAGATTTACCCTCATACCGCCGCGTAAAATGTTCACACATCAAAAAGGGCAATAAAATTAAGATCATCGATCAAATTAAGCAAAAGAAAAAGTAGTAATGCACGTCACCATGCAATATTTTTTTCTGTTAATGAATCAAAAGTTTTGAAAGTCCTTTTCCAGTTAAACTCTAACAATTTTTTGTTTTTCTTACAGCAGCTTTTGTAAATATTCATTCACTGAGTACAGAAGTGGCAAAAATACAATTATATTTTAACTAACGCAATACTTACCTCCGTAAAAAATCTTTTAAAATAACATTTCTTTACAGAATCTACTTTATGATCAAGTATAATTTTTTGGGCTGTATGGTCAGATATAATTGTTTTTATGACATAACTCGATATAATGTGTTTAGAAACATTTGTAAAAATATTATCTATACAGCTTTGCGATGTTGATGTTATCCGAGTGTTCTCTAAAATTGTTGGGTACATTTCAAAAGAACTCATTATTGACAGGAATTGGATTCGAAAATTATTTGTTTTAAGTATTTCTATATTAAAATCTCCTACAATAAACACCTTTTTATCTTCAGGTATTATTTGCTCAAGCATGGTCTCTAATTTATTTAAAAATAATTCTATGTCGCTCTTTGGTGGTCTGTAAATAACTGCAACAATAATATTTCCAGATTTAAACTGGCATTCTATAGCAGCACACTCCAAAACACTTTGCACGGAAAGTTCTTCAAACTTTTTTCGTCTTAGAAATTGAATATCTTTATACAGGTACACCGCTGCACCGCCATATCCTCCCTCTCTGCAGAAACTTGACGCCAGTCTAAAATTATTAATACCAAGCATTTTCAACTGCTTCTTCTTTTTCCAATGTTCTGTAAGGCAAATGCATTTACAGTCTGCATGTTCTTCAAGCATATGATTAATTCTGTCCACACAATTTCCAAGAGATTGGACATTTTGGTGAATTAAGCTAAACTTTAAACCATTTGGTATATTCTTAAAAGTTTTGTTTGATTTGAGAGGCACAGTTGCTATCCCTGGGATAAAAAATCGTCATCACTATGGTAGTTGGTGTTTTGTCTTAGTCTACGTATTCTATTTTGATATGCCGGACATACCTGATCTCGTGCTGTATGGTTTCGGTCTACTAGTCCTAGTCTTCTACAGTTGGGACATTCTAGTGCTGATTCTAGTGCCGTACATTGCTTACCCTCGTGAGCTCCACTGCACTTATGACAACATTCTTCTGAAGTGCAATATTTGGCGACATGTCCGTATCTACAATATCTGAAACACATTGCTATGTTTGTGTATTCTTGAACATAAACTTTGCATAGGTCAAATGAAATGTTTTTGCGTTTCATTAACCATTTAAACACTTGTGGCGTTGTTTGGTAAACCCAATTTTCTTTTAAATTATTTTTACACTCTCTTTTTGTTATAAATTTAAACTGTGTTTTAACATTAGAGCCAAACATTTCAGAAACATCAGGATTCTCAGCTAAAAATTCATCAATAAAATTTTCTGACGTGTAACCTTTAAGTATTCCCGTAATCATGAACATTGGATCAACATTTTGGATTGTTTTAATTTCAAAATTCTTATTTGCGAGGTTGTCTCTAAGTTTCTGTTGTTGTTCTTCATTCTCACATTCAATTGTAACACTTCCACTACGATTTTGTGTGACATTTTTGAAAGTACATACATTGTCCTGCCGTACGCTTTTTTTAATGTCTTGTAAAACAACTCTTGGATTAGTTTGGTCTTTGATTTTAATTACTGTTTCATGCTTTTTCTTTGTTTGAGGTGGAGTTTTCCATTCAGATGGCCCAGTTAAGGTACTGCTGGCATTTGCTGAGACGCTGGCCACTTTAGCATATGTCATATTTTCTGTGTGATTGGTCTGGGTTTTGTTTTCGACACTTTTTTCTAATTCTAACTGCAATAACTTGTGCCTAAGTTGTATATTGTCTTTTTCAAGTTGGCCTTGTTTGAAAACTGCAATAGTAAATATTTTGCATATCTCTGAATGAGCATTTTTCAGAGACGTTTGACTAACTTCGTCTTTTTCTTTCTTTATCACTTCGGCAAAAATATCCAATGCAGAGTAAAATTCAAGGATTTTTTTCTCTGACATGTTATTCTCCTCGGTGTTTTCCGGATTTTCCTCAAAATGTTCGATTTGAGTGCTGGTACAAGGGCTGATTTTTTCGCATTGCCTTTTTTCATTTATTTCCAATTCTGTTTCTGGGCTTGACTCACAGCGCGGCCTTTTATTTTTGTTTTCTTCAGTTTTTGCGGGCGGAGTTCTCATAACAACCTGATTGGGCCTGAAAATTTAATTCTCATCCTTGTCTCTTTCGATTCCGTCGGCTTTAAACTTTTCTACGTCCCCCGGTAATAAAGGTTCATCTGTTTGTTTACCATCACGTTTTTTCTCGGAGTCCTCGGCTCTTATCAGTGGTCCATTGTTGTCGACGATGCCTATTATTTGATTTATTTCATAGGGCGATAATTTAACGTTCCCCAAGGAATTATGTCGTGTTTTAACAGTCTTTCTTGTGGCCGAATATGTTTTTTGTTTTCCTGGTGGCTTGCCACCATCACTATCCCCTTCCATGCAAAATTGTATTTAATAAAACCTACTTTAACTCTTAAAAAACGCAAAAATTTAAGGACAATACCGATATACGTGTGCACGATATAAAAATCTATACTAGTCTTGGGAGTGAGTTCCACAGCGATGCAGTGCGCCAGATAAATCAGTTCTTGTAAAGCAATGTTCTAGATGTTTCCAGTTGTACAATGAACGGGTGATCTTATTAGTCCAAAACTTACATCACACGGCCTACCCTAAGGCTCTCCTCTCAGTACGATTTTTTTCATTATGTTTAGTGTAGAGATATTCGAACTGGTCCCAAAAGAAATCATAAAAATTGGTTTTCGGACGACCTTGTCAGCAGCATATAGAAATGGCAAGCAGTTTAAATCAATCCTTCAAAAGGATGTATCGATGACAATGGACTATCTTTGCTCCCTGATAAATGTGAATCCATAATTTTCTCTGAGGGTAATAAAAACATCATACCCAACTATCAAAATACAAGGTGAATATATTCCTTACAGGAAGGAGGTAAAATATTTGGGCATTACCTATGACCCAAAATTAAACTGGAAGAGCATAGCGAGAAAATGTATTAATTTGATGAAAACGTTTTTCAAGGAACAAACTTTCACACAATGCTTACAATAGGTTAGCTATGTCGAATTTTGATTAGTCCTTCTTTTATAAGTCAATAAGTAAAAAAACATAAAAAAGCTAAATAATATCCAACACCAAGCACTCGGAGCAATACTTGGATGTATGAGAATTCAACTCCTCCCAACGTTCTTAGAGCAGACGCTGCTGAATTGGATTTAGAGCGAGTTCTCACGGAGCATAACAACGGGTGACAAACTTGAATCACAGCTTATTCACTACCAGCTAGTCAACTTGTGGCGGCATCCTTTGATTTGGGAGAGTCAAGTGAAAATTTTAGAAGTGGGCCATTACTTAATATTGTTTTAAACGTCTGGGCATCTGATTAATACTTTTGACAGTTCGTTTAATTGAAAATATGCTGTTTTATCGTCTAAAATCCGTTTAAAAATAATTTTAAATGGCAAAGGTGTATAAAAATCCGAAATTTCCGGACTATTTAGGGCGATAGCCGTGGCTTCCGACGAATTTGTCGTGGATTTTGAAGCGAAAATTTATTTTAAATTCAGTTCGCTGCGTGTCATTACAATGCCTTGAAAAATCACGAGACCATGGAACGGAATGAACCGCTGAGGGCACTACCAGGTAGACGCAGTGCCCGACACTCTAACTTTCCGATTCCGGTAGAGATGACTAGCTGGTAGTGAATAAACTGTGCTTGAATTCTGATTGGCTAGAGATCACTTTGAAAATTTATTGACGTTGCGCTGTCAATACACGAAAAAGTTGGTTTTGTTTAACTTTTTGGCGGATCGCGTAATGACATAACGGTGTGGGAAGGGCAGTTATTGTATTTAGCAGTCGATGCACCGTATAACGGCCAATAGTGATGTTTAAACAATTAATTTTCTACCCGTTTCCCACTAAACAGGAACACTATAGAAAAATCCGTATTTCCAAAATACTTTCGCAAAAATATATAATGAGGTTATAGTAGTAGTAGTAGTAAACTCTCTGATGGCCTTTTTCGTGAGAAAATTCAGCCAGTAACGACCTCTATCCAGGCTTAGCAAGAGGTAGAGCGACCCTTCTACATTGGTTACACCTTGATGGATAGAGATACTATTTTTTGAGTCCTCAGTATGTCGAGTATGTACTCCTGGGGACTCAGACATATACATGCACGGCTTGTTTTAAGGTTCGAACACCACCGGCTGGACGTTCACAAACATAAAAATTTCTAGCATGCACGGGGCTCAAACCCCCGGCTGGACGTCCGTATCTTATTCGGGGAGAAAACTACCCGGTCCCTGAACGTTCACCATGAATTCCCAAAACTAACATATATGTATATGCAGCTGGAACAAAATGGCCGATACCCGACACGTGCACTCTCGACCGAAGACGAAACGGAAGTCATATAATGAGGTTATGTATTTGTTTTATGGTTGTACGCTAACGCTAGCTTCGAACCAATATGTCAGTTACACCGAAATCGACGCGATTCCGCTATACGTCTCTTACGCTCCGTGAGAACTTCCTTAGAACCGGCGTTCGGAATTCTCAACTGCCGATATTCCAACCGACTTTCAATCACGCGAAAATTACTACCTTTTGATTAGCTGGGCACGACTGGATGGGAATATCCCTGAAACGCGTCGCCAGAATTAATATTAATGGAAGTGGCAGTTCAGGTCTCGACAAGACAAGAAGCAAGAAACTACTTTAAGCCAGCCGAGAAACGATATCGCTGACCTTCAGGAATTCTAACAGCACTACCAACTCATCTATTTAGCCTCTAGCTGCTTCACAGCTTTCTGGCCACTAGGGACTAAGGCGGATTTTCCACAATCTCGGCAAAGGAAGGATTCTAAGAAGCTTACGGGGGATCGAAAGAAGCCCCGAAGCAAAGGAAAAGACATTGTAGCACTAGCTCTCTCAACTGGTACCGAATCGGCCTTTTACCGCATTTATTGACTTTTTCTGAGATTTTGGAACTTCAGGACAGCTGAATTTTCGGCAATATTGAAAAAGAAAGGACTCTAAGAAGCTACGGATGAGCCAAAGAAACCCAGAAGCGAAGAAAAAGGCATTGTAGCCCGGATTCGATTCCAGTGACAAGACATTCTTTTTAATATCATGTGAAAAGTTTTTTTTTATTCATTTTGGGCATGCCTTGGATTAGTTTTGGTTAGTTTCTGTTGGTTGCCCGTAGCGAGCGGAGGGTTATGCGTAAAGTGTAATATTAGATCTTTTTGTCAACAATGTGATTCGCGCGCAACCTTGAAGCCCTCTGATGTGGTACAGGCAACGATAAGTGTATTATCGAGTCGGAACAGTAGACGTTTCCGAGACCCCGGTCACAGGCCTTCAGAGTTACACGCGCATTACATTGTTGACAAACATATCTTTATGGTCCAGCTAATTGCTTTCAAGTGGTCTCGTAGCTCAGTGGTTGGATGCTGTGTTTCTGATACTGCGGCCCGGGTTCGATTCCAATGTCAAGACATGTTTTTTTTAAAGTTATGCTTGCATAAAGTTTTTTTTTTTCTTGATTTTGAGCATGCCTTGGGTTAGTTCTGTTTGATTGCGCCCCGGAGCGAGCGGAGGGCCATGCGTGAAGTGAAAATGAAATGTAAAACAACTTTGAAAGCTTGTGACCCTGTCCACGCGACATCTTGCCATTGGAACAGCCTTCATGTGGGAAGAAAAGATGAAATAGGGATGTAAAGTTATTGATTTTAACGCAATAGGAACAATTGCTTATTTGAAGAATGCAATACATCTCTATTTTCTGGGCCTACACATTCCCTTTTCACGTGGGAGCTGTTTTAATTACTGATTACTGGACAATTTGTGCCCAGATGTAAAAATCGACTGTAACCCGAAGTGACGTGCTCGAATCTAGATTGGGAATAGCAAAAAAATATATATCGATTACCGATCCATATGCTATATAGAAACAGTGTATAGGTATATCTCAATAAACAATTTATATATTAATCATCATATTCAGCTCATTCGCTTCCACTGTTAATTATGCCACTCCAATCTATTTTGCATCCAGTTTGGCCTGATACGTCTGATATCATCCGCCCATCTAGTTGGTGGACGCACTCTGTTTCGATAAGCCTCGTGCCGGGGTCTCAACTCCAGGATTTTTCTAGTCCATCGGCCATCAGATGTCCTTGCAATATGTCCCGCCCAATTCCATTCTAGTTGAGTTATGCTTCTTACTGCACCCGTAACGCGTCCTTCTCTTGATCTCTGCATTTGGAACTCTATCTCTCAGGGAGATCTCCAACATTGTGCGTTCCATTGCTCGCTGCGTAATTTCTATTTTGTTGATAGTTTTTTTAGTTAAAGCTAGGGTCTCAGCGCCATAGGTCAGGACAGGCAGAACACATTGATCAAAGACCTTTCTCTTTAGACATGTAGGTATGCCCGATTTAAATATTTCTTTTAGGTTCCCAAATGCAGCCCAAGTAAGACCTATTCTCCGCTGGAGCGTAGTTGTCTGGTTATCTCTACTCAAGCGGATTTCATGGCCAAGGTATTTATAAGAGGACCCTTACTCGATCTTTTGTCCACCTAAAGGAATCCTGCTGGTAATTACGAGGTTAGTAATTAACTCGGTTTTCGAAGTATTTGTTTTTAAGCCGACCTTCTCTGATGTTTGTTGTAGGTTTTCAAGCATATATGCCGCTTTGTCAGCTCTATCTGAGATTAACACAATATCATCTGCGAATATTTTAGGTGATTCAGATCTTCACCGTTGATATTTACTCCCAAGTCATTCCAATTTGTATCTTTAAACATATATTCGAGCAGGTTTCTGAATAGTTTTGGAGATACAGTATCGCCTTGTCTAACTCCACGCTTGATCACAAACTTGTCTGTGTCTTCGTGCAATCTAATACATGAAGTGGCTGTTTCATAAACATTTTTGATAACATTAATATATCGGTGATCTATTCTACAATTAGCAAGAGCCAGCTGCATTTTTGATGATCACTGGTGTCAAACGCCTTTTCATAGTCTACAAATATTAGGACGTGGTGCGTCGCGCAAACCAGAGCGGTGGAGGGCGCGGTGGCGGTCGCGGTGGCGGTGGCGGTAAAATACTGTGCGTGTAAGTTAATTAAAGACCGCAAACAGAAGCGATCTGGCAAATACACGTACAGTATTTTACCGC
>JAEQML010079008.1:0-12175 GCA_016904865.1 Pissodes strobi | reverse complement strand
GCATAGTCCAAGCCAACCACATCAAAAGGTTGTCTTGGATTTAACCGCTCATTCGGCAATTCGCCCATAATTGGTTTTGAAATGTGGGTTTTATATCTATAACATGTTATACATCTTTTAATTACCTGTTTGCACTGATTTCTACCGTTTATTGGCCAAAAGGCATTACGAATATTTGCCAATAACTGCTGAGAACCACAGTGTAGTAACTTCAGATGCTCAGTTTTAAGAATCAAATTTGTAAAATTGTCTTTTTCTGGTAAAATTGCAGTCTTTTTTGATAATTAAAATTAGATTCGCGAATTCGACCGCCTACATGCAAAAGTCCTGCAATGTCTAGTAAAGGGTTTAGATTTAAAATTTTACTGTCTCTGGGAACGGGTTTATTATTTTCAAGACTTGTGATTTCCTTTAAAAAGTGCTTCCTTTGACAAATTTTAAGAAGAACTTGTAATGCATAATTAAGTTCACCTAAGGTAAGGATACCGGTCTCACGTTCACCTTTTAACCTTTTAACATTGTTTTTCCATCTTAAAATATAGGCAACCACTCTTTTTAGTTTATGCAACGATGAAAATCGCTCAAGTAAGGAAAAGTCAACAGTCTGATGAAAAAGAAAAGTATAATCATTTTTTCGTATATCAGGCAAGTCATTTACAGAAATACTAGAGCTTTTCGGCTATTTAGAGATATCCGACTATAGGAATACTGGACCTGACCACCAGATAGACAAGTTCTGTAAGTCACTAGGGCGAATACCGCGCGATAGAACGTCTGCAGGATTACTACTATTAGGTACGTAATTCTAATGGTAGGGCGACGTAAGCTGTTGAATTTGAGAAACACGGTTACTCACAAAAGACTGTAATCTACTCGGTTCCGTTTTTAACCATCCTAGTGATGCTGTGGAGTCAGACCATAGAAATATTTCATGGAATTTTAATCGCATAGATTTAACTACCTGATCTGTCAATTTAGACAAAATAAAAGCGGCACATAGCTCTAGTCTCGGCATAGTAATAGTTTTAAGAGGACAAACTTTTGATTTCGCGTAAAGTAATTTTACAAAGACCTTACCACCCTTGTCAATAGACCGGACATATAAACAGCCTTCGTAGGCCTTTTCCGCTGCATCGGAAAACCCATGAAATTCGATTCTCGTTGGATTGCTACATATCACGTGTCTGGGAATTTCTAGAGTGTTTAACAAAGGTAATTTATCTCGCAAAATAGTCCAAGCAGTGTGCATATATAATGGAAGACTTTCATCCCATGACAACTTCTCCAACCAGAGTTTTTTGTAAAAGTATTTTTCCTACAATTACGCTTGGACTTAGAAGCTCTAAAGGGTCAAAAATTTGAGAGATTCTAGACAAAATTTCACGCTTTGATACAGGCTCATTTGAATGTTGGGTATTTATTTTGTACATTAGTTTATCAGAAGAAGGATTCCAAACTAACCCCAGAGTCTTAGAATTTTAATTTTCGCTCAAACTCACAATTTTACATATGCGCAGCGCCTCCTGCGCAGTCTCGCTACCCGTCATTAGATCATCAACGTAGAAATCGGACCTAATTATTGCAGCAAGCTCCGGAAAATTTTGTTCGTTCAATGCCGCTAGATCAAATAAACACCGAATTGCCAAATATGATCCAGCCGTGGTCCCATAAGATACCGTTTGTAATTCATATGTCTCAAGAGGCTCATCAGAATTATTTCTCCAAACTATGCGCCGTAAAGGTGAGTATTCTTCAGAAATATTAACATTCCTATACATCTTTTCGATGTCCGCGATAACAACAATAGAATGCTGACGAAATCTTATAAGAATTGAGAAAATATTTTCCTGTAAAATGGGACCGTTCATTAGTAAATGATTAAGAGAATAACCAGATGTGCTTGGGGCACTGGCATCAAAAACTGTGCGCAGCTTAGTAGTTAAACTATCTTCGCGCAGCACACCGTGATGGGGAAGGTAATACGCGACTTGTTTTGAATTTACATCAGGATTGATTTTCTACATGTGCCCTAACTCTAAATACTCTTTCATAAAGTTGCAATACAACTCTTTAAATTTATTGTCCTTTTGGAGCCTATTTTGCTCTAAATTAAGAAATCTATTTTTAGCCTGAGTATAAGAATCGCCTAACTTATTTACAGAATATTTTAGAGGAGGAGCAACTACAAACCTACCGTTTGGTAATCTTTTAACATTTTTTGTGAAATGATTTTCGCACAAAATTTCTTCCTGCGATAACGCTTTAGTAATATTACACTCTTCAATTTCCCAAAATCGAGACAATTGTGAATGAATGTCAGCTTCAAAATTTCTAGTAAAGTTACATAAAATCGATTTTAATTCTGAACTTTCTATCGGTCCAGAAACAATCCATCCTAACCTAGTTTTTTCTATAACCGGTTTGTTATTACCAAGAACATGCTGACAGTTACAAATAAGACGCCAAAACAAGTCAGCTCCAATAATCATGTCTATTTTCCCTGGCAAGTAGAAAGTAGGATCAGCCAGTTTTAAATTGACCGGTATATCTGAAGTACTAACATCTAATTTTACGTTTGGTAAGTTCTCGGTAATTTCGGGCAAAACAAAACAAGTAATATTTTCTGAGAAACAGGCAAACATAATTTATCACACACAGACTTTGAAATAAAGCTCGATTGAGCCCCGCAATCAAGTAATATACGAATAGTGTGCTGCTTTTTATTGATATCAAAAACACTGACAAAAGCTGTTGACAACAAAACACCGTGATTTACAACACCTGCTGAAAAAACATTTGTGCTAGTATCCACTGGCGTATCTTTTTGTGTAGGCGCAACGTTGCCAGATGGATCAATATTTTCCATGTTGGGGGAATTTGACTTGGAATTGTCATTATCAGTTCCGTTTTCCGCGTGCAGCAAAGTATGATGCTTCCTATGGCATTTCCTGCATGTAGAATTACGACACACTTTTGAATAGTGTCCGAAACGCAAACAGTTTACGCAAAGTTTTAATGCCATAGCTTTTTTAGACCTACCATCAATAGATAAACGCAAAAATTCTGAACAGTTTTGAATGTAATGAGGACCTTTGCAACATTGACACACCGGACTATTTACATTCTTTTTTACGTCACTTTCGGTTGCAAGAAATCCACGAGTAGTATTAGATTTACGTTTATCTATTTCCCCATCCGTGTGGTTTTGATAAATATTTTGCTCTAAAGACTCGAGCAATTCCGCTCTACCCTTTAGAAAAACTTTGAACTCCTCAAAAGTTGGAACCGAGTTTTTAAGAGTTTTTATTTTTTCCCATTCAAATTTGGATGACTTATCTAATTTTTCTGCCGACAGTGCTATTATAAGTACGTCACAATTTTCTGTCAGTTGCCCCAACTGTTTCAGAGCCCTTAAGTTTTTCATGAGAGTATCTAATAAACCTCTTAGTTCCGTCGAAGAGTCTCTTTTAACTACGTCAATACTCAACAACGCTTTGATGTGGTAGTCTATTAATAAACGAGGGCAATTGTATCTTTCGGTTATGCACTTCCAAGCTGTACTGTAATTTTGAGCACTAAACTCCATAGTTTTTATAATATCCGCAGGAGGCCCCTCCAATGAGGCCCTCAAATAATGAAACTTCTGGATGGCGCTTAAAGTTTCATTATTGTGTATGAGAGATTCATACGTATCGCGATACTCGAGCCAATTAAGATTTATACCACAAAATGTGGGTAATGAAATTTTAGGCAATTTAATCAAGTTACTAAGATTGTCATGCTCAGTTATGTCACTAGGAACACGACTACGGCAGGACACAGATGGACTACCATTCTTCTCTAGTTTTGATAACAACTCTTTTGCAATATTTAAATGGTTATAATATTGCTCCTCAAAAGCTTATCTCTCTACGTCCTCAGTTTTTAGTAGTTCATATATGTTCCCTTCAGTAATGCTGCATTCAATTTCCGTTTGTAAATCGCTATACTCATCTATAACTAGCTCAAATTTCTCACATCTTTCCCTGAGATTTACAGCACTTACTTCAGAAATAGCCCCAATATTTTGGTCTAAGAACCCAGCAACAAATTTAGAAAAAATAACTTTGCTTTTAAGAGCCCTTCTTTTACGTTTTAATTCCTCTGTGTTTGCCATTTTAAAAGAATTATAGGTGAATTACAAAGCATAAACACACCCCACAGTAATTTAAAGAAATAATATACAGGACAAAGTAATTAAAGTGTAATTATTTACACTTTTCACCGCTAAAAAATCAACAAATCTCTTCGAGAGCATGCAATACACCACCAAACAGATGAAAGCAATAAACTATTCTGATTACGCCGCAATCGTAATGTAAATAAAACAACGGAATAGAAAATAGGAAATTATAAAAGGAATTCTCTCACCCGCTTCACACTGTCGTCCCACTGGCCCGCTGTTTATTCTCCGTTGTCCTTAGTCTCCTTAGCAACCATCAATCCATCGCATCGACGAGGAGCATACGTCATCGACCGACAAGCCGACGGAGGGCGAAATGGCGGCACACACAACCCGCTTTGGACTCGACTTCGATGTAATATTTCGCTATTATCCGACTCGATTAGGACCAACTTATATTTTAACTTATGTTAGGGATTGATAGCAAAATAAAGACTTTAATTTTTGTATAATAGACTGGTTTTATTTCACCAATAAAACAAAGAAATTGTGAAAACTACAAAGAAAGAAACGCTCTCTACACAGTCTATTAGTAATCTGACTACGTCTTCTGGCGCCAAGTACTGAAAAATGTTTGGTGGGTTCACAGTGGTCTCGCACAAAAAATCAATGGTCAAAAGTACTTTCAAAAATAAATAAGTGCTATTAAACAATATCTTAAAACCGGAAGACTGATTGTTTAGAAAATTGCTTTGGAAGTGTAAGGCAAGAGGGCGATAATTGCATAAATCCCACACCAATACAGTTTCAAAGTGCCTTCAGAAAATGATTTTTGCAGATTTATTTCCACTCAAATCACATGAATTGTAGGGAGAATTTAGATGATGTTCTCATTAGTTTAAAATCCATGGACATGATAGAAATTATTAATAAGGAGTCGGAAACATCAACTGCAGCAATTTCCTTGCCTGATTGCAATTACCGTAAAGAAACCGTTTCAACACAGAATGCTATCTATTATGTCTGTGGATATTTGATAAAAAGGTGTCTGGAAGTATATTCATGTGACATTTGCTATTCTTTTAGCATATAATGTACTAATATTGATGTAGACAAACTTCTGTTTCATTTTAAAGCTTTTGGTGCAATTGAAGGTACTTTTGGTGATTTATCATCACCATGTGGGTTCATTTTATATACAGCCTTGAAAGTATTTTCAACTCGCAGTTTGAGAACATATGTACAGGCGAAAAAAAGTCTAATTATTTAGTGAATATATTTGAAAAACTTCAATTTCTCCATACCTGTTCAAAGTTTCCCAAGCTGTTTGAATCATTAAAACTATTTATAAGACTAAAAATATTTTATACTTTAAAATTTAATAATAGACATCTCAAATGTAATAGTTCTCATAAAAAAGGCATTCGGAAATTCAAAATCCTCACACATGTAGTTGAAAAAAATTATTGCATTTTTTATTTCATAACAATTTACCCTCATTTATGAAAACTTATGTATGTATGTAAATGGTAGCGTTTAGAGCTGTGTGTGTTCTCTTAAAGCAATTTTTTTATGTTATTTAATCTAGATATGGTATTGTTAATTTGTGCTCATTGCTTTGAGTAATATTCAATATTGTATGGTTTATTAGTAGGGTTATGTAACGGTAAATTGTTACCATAATGTTTATTTATAAAGCTAGTATTTAAGTTAACCGAAGTTCATAGTTCAAGTTTTATCCCTTTAAATGCTTCTGCTAGGATTTTTACCGAATATATCTGTCAACAGTGTAAATAGAGTACCCAGACCAAAGTTTACAGTATATAATATAAGTTGGGTCACTCCGCGCGGCATTCAAAACACCCTTCTCTCTACTCCGCCTGGCCGATACACTGGTGGCAGTCTATCGTTCGACGTCGACTGATACGCTGTGAGCCAGAATCTGTTCTGCAGTAATCGTGTGCTTTTTCTATAGTGTGTCCCTAAAAAGGTGGTTAATTATGTCTGGTAATAACATTTGTTCAGTGGATAATTGTGGTAGTAGGATAAAAGGCGAGTTATCGTTTTTTAGATGTCCAAAAGATCAGGGAAGGTATGTGTATTAGTATAAATCATATAGACAGGACTATTTTATTTAAAATATATTAAACATTTAGATGTCTAGCTTGGAAAAGTGCTTTGGGATTCACTGGGTTTCATAAATTTGCTAGTTATACGCCAGAACAATGTCAGAACCGTATAAGAGTTTGTGCTTTGCACTTCAAAGATGAGGATTTTTCAAACTCTTCCAAGAGTCGCATTCATTCATATGCGATTCCCTCTATGGGATTACCCAGTGAACCTGTTAGAGAAGGTAAATTCTAACATGTTTTCTGTTGAAAAACGTGAATAAAATTACCTAATGTGTTATAAATTTCAGGCTGCAGTCAAAAAAATCACAGTTCAGACCATTGAATCTTCTGTTCAAACAGAACATGTTGAATTTAAAGAACGACAACAGCTCGAAGGTAAGTTGGTGATTACATACTTTGGTAAAAAAATAAAATCTTTTCAAAATTTTAATTTAAAATTTCAAAATTCTATTGCAACCCTCGTATTTTACATGCGCATAGGTGTTTTACTACATTTTTTCATGTTAGTTAGGAGCACATAAACTTATTATAATATGCAAAAATAGTAGGTATACTCTTAATAACTTTGGTTTTTGTTAAATAAATTTTTCTAAATTTCTTAAAATAAATTAGTGCATGGGCGAAAATCACAATTCTCTTTTTATAAACATATGTTTCTTTGGCTTGGCTTTACCGAATTTAATAAATTGTCTTGTAAAGAAAGGACATAACGCATTTTTGAATAGTACCCACGGTAGTACGGATCGTTTTATTCTCTCTCTGCCGCTATAGCAAAATAGTCTGTCTATCCGATATGAATTCGAACACAAAAAATTGTTAAATTTAGAGAGTACCGTCATTTACAACCTAGCAATATAGTTTTATGGTAGGTAGGGTCGGTACCTACCATAAAACTATATTGTTGATCTCTTTTTCTGCACGGGCGAAGGATGGTTCTTTGAGAAAACAATGCCGATTATGCTATTTTAAATAGGATTTTTGTAAATGTCTGTGTCTTCTATACTTAACAATCTTTTAGGTATTTGATTTTATATCGGATAGACATACCAGTAAATTCCATTTAAATATGCATGGTTTCATTAATGACGTGCAACGGTTTTTCTTTTGTATTTTGTATACAATGATCGATCTCTTTTCGCACCATAACATAAAGACAAGATTATCGGTTTTCCAACTATTGATAAAGGCATCCCGGAAATTGCGGGCAGTGCATTGACAATAATGGTTAGAGGTATAGCAAGCAATTGGAAACAACCTGTTGCTTACTTTTTTCATAAAACATCCGTGTCTGCTGATGATCTTAAGGATATTTTATTTGAAACTGTGCGAAATTTACGTGAAATAGGTTTAAATGTGCTTGCCGTAGTTTCTGACCAGGGTTCAAATTTCCAGAAATTGGTCAAAACTACTTGTTGCAAGCCAGTTTTGGCCTTACGTCGTTCCATATTTTGGGAACAAATCATTGTGACAATTCGGTTGCAATGCGATGATTTATCTAGCTATATTTTTGTATGTATTAATTTTACGAAAACTTAATATATAAATATGCCTTCACCACCTTGTCCACAATTCGTATAGATGACGTAGGTACGGTAAGCTGATTTCAGACTTGCGTGAAATCTCATGGGAAAGTATATCGTGGAGCAATAATATAACCTGAAATTTGAACCACCTGTAAATTTAAACGAAATTGCGGTTATTATCAGTAGTTTTGGCGGCAATATTGAGCGCAGGATCCAACGGTTACAGAGTGGCAACTTAAGGGCAAAATACTGAAGATTTCGAGACTCTTCTTTTCTCTATAGACATAAACGTCGATACTGGGAATTATTAAGAAATTTTATTTTAAAAAGTTTTTGAAAGGATTTATTCAAAAAGGGTTATTGAAATCCATCACAAAAATATCAGGCTATTATCGTTCTTAGATTAAATCATGTTAATAAAAAGAAATTTCGAGGTTGAATCTATTTTCTGGTCTTCATGCAAGCCGCTGGTTCGTTCTAAAATTTAGCTAGCAAATTTAGCTGTAGCTTCATAGTTGGCAAACATGTTCGATCCCTTCTCCTTGGAGTACTAAATTTAAAACGGGGAAAAAAGAGGCGTGAGAGAGGAAAAGAAACGTTAGCAAAAGTGTGCTGTGCATCTTGTGGGAAAAAGTGGAAGTTAGTTTTGCTTATAAAGAGGATAATTTCCCACAAAGTGGTCCTATAGGCTTCTAGGTTTGCTAGAATCTTTGTGTGGAGTTGAGAGTGCTGGAAGATAGACTTCACCGCCCATTTGGACGAGTTTTCGCTTGGCGGATTTCAAGCAGCCACTTCGTAAGTTTTCCATTTTCTTTTGCCGCCTTTAAAATTGTTGGCTAGTATAAACAATTTTCTTATCTATCTTTCCGGTTTTATTGCAGTAATTAATTCAGTGCCAGTTTGGGAATCCTGCTGGTAAAGCACCCTCTGCTTTCCATTCCAGGGGTAGTTGCGCCCTCGTCACTTATCGAGGTAAGATCGCTATAACTTTCATGTCCATTTATTTCCGTCTTAAATACCACGATATTGGTTGAAAAATTAAAATACAGTTAATATGATTGAGGACTTATACCAGTGTCTTCTAGGGTTTTTTTTTCTGGAGCCATCCATTGACCACCTCTTGTTGGGGGAGTTTGACCGCGGAAGCTGACTGCTGGGAGCCGTGGGGTCACCCGATCGAGGCTAGGCAGAACACCCTTTCAACACCCACCAGAATTCAGGGAAGTTTATTGTTGAATGTCTGTGAAGAGTGTAGGCTAGATTATCCCATCAGAACAGTTTTGCAGAAGTTTTTTTGAAAATTATTTAATAGTAATTTATATTATATTTATCGTTCAAGGAAAAAAAACGAAGTATAACGTTATACCGAACATTTCGAAAAACAACCCCCTCACCAAAAATTAGAATTAAGAGTTAAGAGTCTCATATGGAAGTAGGATTTATATAATTAATTAGCTTATGTATATTGTCTATTTAAATAGATTTGATTATGTGTGTTATTTATTTTGTTATTACGACCCTGAGATTTAATCTGTGACATACTTTAAAACTAACAGAGGAGAATCCCACATTTTTTATTGACCATTCAAAACTTGTGTATTTATTTGATATACCGCATCTACTTAAATCAACACGAAACAATATTTTTTCGTATATTTTTTCATTAAGCGACGGTGAAACTCAAAAAGAATTTTTGGAATCGATGTTTAACTTGGATAAAACTCGCCAGTTCAAACTTGCGCCTCGATTAACAAATGACCATATTTACCCCAACAACTTTCAGAAAATGAAAGTTAAGTTGGCAACCCAAGTATTTAGCCACTCAGTAGCTGTGGCTATGCATACATACATACAATTTAATTTTTTGCCTAAAGAAGCCATTCCAACAGCAAATTTTATTTCGAAAATGAATGCATTTTTTGATCTTTTAAATTCAAATAATTTAAAGTTTTCAAGCTTTCATGGTAACTGAAAAGCAACTAAATTTATTGCATGAAATGGACAATCTTTTTCAAAATTTAAAAGTCTTGAATTTCGATGGAAAAAACGTTACAAAACAGCTAAAATTTATTTTTGGATGGAGACTTACCATCAAATCCATTTTTCTGTTATGGGAAATGTTGGGAATACAGGGTTTCAAATATATGTTTACCCGAAATCTTAACCAAGATTGCATCGAAAACTTTTTCGGACAGATAAGAAATTGCTGTGGCAATGCCAAGAACCCAACGCCCATACAATTTTGTCGGGCGTTTAAGAAATTATTTGCGATAAAGTATTTTGATAGTGTCGAAGGTGCTAACTCTACAGATGATGCCACTGACATTTTGTTAAATATAACACCCGAATTCGTGAAAACTTATAATGATATCTTACCTGTAGATACACGTTCATATACACCTCTACGAGTTTTCACGAATGATTACAGTACTTTAAGAAGTCCGGAGGGAAATGCGCTGGTTTATGTAACAGGCTATATTTTAAAAAAATGTTTAATTCAACACTCTTGTGAAATATGTATAGATTTTTCAACTAATAGGAATACCATTTATGATGAGGAGCTCTTATTCTGCAAATTAAACGCATTTCAGAGTGACAATTTTGGTCTGACTGTACCTTCTACAGATATTATTGAATATGTATTGAAACTAGAAAGTATTTTTATTTCAAAATTTAATCAATTGGTGTCTAAAGACGCAATTGGAACACACTTAAAAGAACTTTCTTCCAAAATAGTATTCGTTCATCCTTGTGACAACTTCCCGTTAGATTATTTTATGCGTTTATATACAAGGGTTCGTATTTACTTCACATTAAAATTTATAAACATCGATATTAAAACTACGAAATCGAATAAACCAAATATTAAACTAAGTATATTAAAACACTTGTAGAACCTGTATGTATGTAATATTTAATAATATACAATAAATAATGGTAGTTATAAATTGTATTATTTTCCTCACTTTTCCCAAGAAGTTGGTACTGGAATCATAATAACTATTTTCCTAATTTTTGTTCTTTTTTTCAATAACGCCGGTCGCTTTAGAGCTACTCTTGTGCATTTATTTAATAGTTCATTAATTTTTCACAAAATTTTGGTCGACCTCTTAAAATATGAAAAAAAATATATATTCTTCTTTGTCTTAATACAATAATAATTACCAAGCAAAAAAAATAACTTTTATTCACAATCACTTTGATCGCAATAAACAAAAAATATCAATAGTATGCTAGTATCATAATAATCATTCAGATAATAAAGCATCGTGCTCCGCGTTACCCTATAATACCGGTCAGAGGAAACGCTTCAATAAACTGGTTTCGTTTGCACACATATCCCCTAATTCTTTGTTGTCGATTCACACTCGGCGGACGCACCGGGCGGTGCCTTTGAAGCCAAAACATCAAAGGATTTATGCCAACTGCTCTAACTTATATTATATTCTGTAAACTTTGACGAGAGCCTCGACGCGGTAGGCGGCAGCCCTTTGAGTCGGGTCGGCAAGTGATGTGTTTGATTGTTTTGCCGAATAGTTATTTATTTTTTGTCTATCTGCATGTCGATTGTCGGCATCCGCACGTATTTGAAGTTTTTTCTTTATTTAAACCGGTTAGACATTATTTGAGAATTTTGAGATTGAGATTATTCCATTTAGATTTAGTCTATTTTTGCTAGTACAAGAGGGAGCTTAGATTTAAAATGGATAAAAAAAGAAAGAAGTCGGGCGCCCAATTTAGGAAAGAAAATCGGGGAAAAAATTTAAATTAGCGGCAAACGTGTTGTAATTAAAGTGCATAATTTTTGTGATTAAGATTAATAGGACCCACAAAAAAAATATTTAAAGGTACAAACTGTTCGATATAGTGCAAAAAACTTTACGTGTGGTTCCGGTGATTTGATGGTGACATATTTGAGGACTAGTTTAGGACTATTGCCTTGGCATATTTCCAACGGTTTGATAAAGAGCAGCCAAATATGTTAATTGGTCATAATTTGGCTTCACATATGGCTGTAAATATCATAAATGGATATAACATAGGATTTGTGATCTTCCTCCATACAACATGCACCTTTATCTACTGCTAGATGTGGTGGTGTTCTGCCCACTAAAAACATACTGGTGGCAATTTTTATCAACTTGAAAAGAAACACACAAAGGACACTTTCCAAGCCTGTTAGACCAAATGCTGGAGAAATTAGAAATTAAATAAAAATCGAGGTAAAAATATTCACCATTAATCAGGGAGAGGCTTTAAAACATATTCCTCAAAAAGATGAGAATAATTAATCGTCAGGTGCAAATCCAATACCGGATGAAACTTTTGCAAGTACAGGTACTACGTATCTAAGAAAA
>MU196706.1:0-10902 GCA_016904865.1 Pissodes strobi | reverse complement strand
AAATCCACGTGATTTACGCAGCGGCGGATCTAGGGACGCGTGGACCTCAGGGCAAAATATATTTATGGGCCCCTACCCCTTGTATATTTTAAAACTAAGTTAAGGCATCGTGGGGCATTTCTGAACCTTGGGCCCCAGGGCGGCGCACCGAACTGCCCGGTGATATGTCCGCCACTGGATTTACGCTACGGTCCAGTGTTCACCAATAATCACATCGGAATTAAAGTTCAAATATCTGCTTAACCATGTTGGTTTTGTTACAATTTGGTTAATGCTTTCTCATTTTATCTAATTAGTGTTAAATCTAAGAAAGTTGGTAATAGAATATATTTTATTTATTACTTGGAATGGCGCTTATGCAATCGTCAAACAAAACGTGTAAAAAATATTGGCCTAAAATCTAAGCTTTTAATTTAATTACTTTTCCCTCCAAATATTCCATAACTAGCTGCGCTATAGTGGATGAAATGGGCATAGGAGAAATATTGTCTCTCGGTCCAAAATTTTTTAAACTTGCTAGTTACTAATGAAAACGATCTACCTATAACTGAATATTGCAGAAAAAGAATCTGTAATATATGATAAATCAAATGAAGAAAAAAAAACGAAATCAAATCTGAGGTCACGAACGTTGTCACAAACTATAAAATTAAAATGAGACAGAGGCAAACTAAAATAGGTCGAATGCAACAGAAGGTAAAGAGAAAAGTTAGAAAGGTAAAACAAGCTCTCAAAGAAAATTCACAGAATATAGTTATAAAGTCAGATAAAAATAATAAGTCAGTAAAAATTAACAAAAATTACTACGATTAGTTACTAACTGACCAAAATACTTAAATAATATATTCAAATTCAAATTCAAAAAGTACTTTATTAGTCCAAAAAATTTTCATTTTAGTTGACAAAGCATAGGAATATCTCCAACTAAATATCAGTGAATACAAGTAAATTAAATAAAAATAAAAGTGTGATATGTTAGCAATATATAGCATAAAAAATAATATTACTCATACTGTGTTAAAAAGGTAAAGCTACTGTCACAATAGCCATTAACAACAAGACGACAATAGGTACAATAAGACATAAACAATACAGGAGACACAGTATATAACAACAATATAAAACCAAACTAAAACTATATACAATTTAAAATTGCATGTAAAACCCAAATAGTTAAAAGTAAAGGTTAAAATGAGAAGCATTAAGAGAACATCAAATAAAATTAGGAAGAAAAAAAAGGAATCGGGTGATCATTACTAAGATAAATATATAAAATCATCAGTCAATTCAGTCAAAAATCTAAAATATATGTACAGGTTAAAAAATTTGGCTCAACTCTAAAGAAGGTCAATATTAATTTTCTTTTTTTAAGTCAAGAGAAAAGAAAACACATAATACACCTCATATCAATAAAGATTATCTTGATAGAATTCATCCAAGCTATAGAAGCCTCTGTCCAAAAGTAACCTTTTAAGCAGGCGGCGAAAGACTTTCAAAGACCCAACCAACCTCAAGTGCGAAGGTAAATGGTTAAAGATTTTTCGACCCTCGTAAATCAAGGACTTTTTAACCAAGGAACTTTTTGGAATTGGTAATGGCAAATTAAGAGTCTGACGGATTCGAGTCTCATAGTGAGAGGTGGAGCCCTGGAGTCTTGTCCTGTTCTTAAATATTAGGGAATAAGTCTCTAAAACAAAAATTTAAATAAGGGTTAAAATTCTTTGATTTTTAAAGTGGGGTCTGCAAGATTCTCTCTGGTCCACATTCACCATAAATCGAACAGCCTTCTTTTGGAGAATGAAGAGCATACTTAAAAGTCCCTGATTAGCCACACCCCAGAATGGTATATCATATCTCAGGTAAGACTCAAACAACGAAAAATACACTGACCGTACGAGATTCTGGCCCAAATCTTCCCTTATAGCTTTTACAGCAAAGCATCCCGATGAGATTTTTTTGCTCAGAGTGATTATATGGTTTTCAAAACGTAGCTCTCCATCGATAATTATTCCTAGGAACTTTGTGGCTGGAATGTCAGGAAGATGATCAGAAAGTAAGTCGTCGACATCACACTTAAAACCAACAACATGAGTTTTGCTCAAGTTTAGACAAAGGCGGTTAGCATCAAACCAATCTTTAACAATACTTAGGTCTCTTATTATGGTATTCCTCAGACCCATCACATTTCTATTTTGCCACAATATTGAAGTATCGTCTGCAAACAAAGTAAACTCTCCAGATATATTTACATAAACAAGATCATTAATATATAATAAAAAGAGAATAGGGCCCAAAACGGACCCCTGAGGCACACCACACTTTATCCTTAGAGAAGAGGATTTTGTTCCACAATGCACAACTAATTGTTTTCGATTTCCAAGATACGATCATCAAGTCATAAATTTACAGAACCCCGAAAACCATAACGCTCAAGCTTTGACAGCAGTATCCCATGATCTCATGATCAATATATATCACAATAAAAGCAACAGTCTAAGAAAAAGCCTGTTAAACAAAAAGATGAAACAGAAAATGATGCAAAATGTTTATCAATTCACAATGCCGTACCGACACAAATATACGGTTTATCAACATTGCACAAACCGGGCATATCCTTAAGGCCTATTGTTTCCTGTCTACAATTTCATGTTTATAGTTTATTGATATATTAGCCAAATGCAATTCAAACATAACAGGACATTTTTTTTTATCAGGGATTCTTTAAATTTCTTGATTCAATTAATAATTCAATAGATCATAGATTAATATATGTTGATGTAGTGTCCGTATACACAAAAGGTCACAAATGTCTTTATACACTAAAAGGTCACAAATATACAAAAACGCTTCAACGGCTCTAAGTAAACAGGAAAAAACTAATTAATTAATTTTAATTATAACAGCACTAAAATAATCAATAAAAATTTTAATTACTAAAAATTGGCTGTATAAGAGAGCATAGAAATTGAGAGGGAGAAAACGCAGTATATGATAGAACGGAGATTGGAAATTTAAGTCATATTTACAATAATATAATTAACTTATATGAAAAACGCCCTATCTGAAAAAAAATAGAAAAATCACGCAAGTACACATTTCCAAAAGAACATTTTTCTTTTCAAAATAGGGAATGAATAGTCTCGATCTCGTACTTGTTTTCAAATAACTCTAGTCTTGCTCTTGTTGAACTCGGTACTATACTGAAAATGATGACCATAAAAGGAAAATAACATTATCTCATCAATCAGATAAATGGAACAACATAAACAAAAAATTCAACATATTTTTGATATTCTATATTGATTTTAAATATACAATAGCACTTACTGAAATATCATTAAACATCTAAAAATGGTATCGAGGTACGTATTTTTGTGACGATATTCTTAAATATTTTTAAATGTCTGACTTTTTGTTGTTGATTTATCACCACTGTGATAAATGTTTTAACTTTAATTTGTCCATGCATTTTTAGAAAAAAATAAACTTTTGAAAATGCCTTGAAACCAAAGTGAAACGTTAAGTAGTGACACATACAAAATTTATTTTATAAGAATCTCAACCCAAGAAAACTTGAAGGCAAATCAAGAGGGGCTAACCGAAACTAACCCAAGCCCATTAGGTATTAGGCGACTTTTTATTATGGTTTTCGAGGTAGAACCCAAATATTGCTAAAGTTGCTCTTTTCTGTATTGGGGTTCTTTCCAATCTATCATAATATCCCGTTCTCGTTCCCATTTGTCATCAATTACAAAGCCTAATCGACTTTTCTTTCTACCATTTTTATCAACACAAAATCAATCGGGGCTAACCAAAACTAGCTCAAGCCCATTAGCCACTAGGTGACTTTCTATTTTTGTTTTCGAAATAGAACCCTAATCGAATAATTTATTTGCGATTATACCAATTGTAACCAATTACATTCTCAGGTTTGAGCGATGCTTTAGTAAAACATTTTAGAATATCCTCTTTACACTCGGGCCAGTTACAATGTACTTACTAGTCTAGAAACTTCTAGCTGCAGAAAATACACTCGTTTTTCCACGTGCACTTAAGAAACTGCTGAATAATTTTTAAACTTATAAACTGTAAATGTGGTAAGTGGGAACTGGCATTTTGCAACAAAATATTTATATCACTAATTAGGTAATTGCAACTGAAGAATTAACGCATTAAAGCTTAAATCTACTTTCTCGTACGGTTGTGCAACAGAAGTGACTTGAATAAATTGCACATTTTCAATTTGAACTAATTAAGAATTAAGACGAAAACATATTCATTATTATAGTGCATTTAGCTAAACATATTTTACATTTCAGGATTGACACACAATAATACAGTTTTAGTTTTTAATATCACTTCTATATTACACTGTTATACAATACGTCCGAGTAAATCCTCCCCTTTTAATTAATATAAGAAAATATATAAATTAATAGAGAAATTAGATTAAGAAAAATTATTTTTTCTGCGATCATTAAAAAATAACATTATTATAGATCTGCTTTCAGTCAAACAATGTCATTCATTACTCACGGGCCGTTGAGTAATATTAAAGAAGTCACTGGTTTTAAGAAATTCCGGCATGCCATGACCGTGTTCTTTTGTCAAACTATTTTGCAAAGATCAGATCAGACGTCAAAGTGACTGAGAGTTTAGAAATTTAATAATAATAATAATTATGGAATCCGATTCCGAAAATGAAGTAGAAATGTGTACGCCCCCAGAAGTTTTAAGTGCTGCAAATATAACTACAAAGCATTTATTGCCTGAAAAATCCCGGAAAAAGTACGAAATGGTGTATAGCACTTTTATGGATTGGCGAGCCCGCAAAAGTTAATTATTATTTAGTATTTGTATTAAGTATAATGATGTATTATTTATTTAAATGTAAATACATAAAAGGGAAACGGTGATAACATTTAATTTCTTAACATTTATTCGTGCTGAAGTACATGCAATTTATCTTCCCAAATGGTGCGTTTGGTTAACGTGTTGAAATTGTAGTTGGGTTTTCGCGATATCACGTTGGTTGTGAGTTCAATCCTCGCCTTCTGACGTTTTTTTTTTATATACTTATTTGTAGTTTCTACTAATAAAAAGTATTTTAATATTATTATTATTATTTCATGTTAAGTTCAGTATTATATTTTGTCAATATTGCCTATAACAAAATTGTATTTAATCTTGGCTATGACTCCCTTTTTTAATCGGCCCTGTATAATGATCGTAGAAAAAGTATAGTATTCTACTCGCATGTAATGGCCATTACTCACTCGGATGAATTACGGCCCTCGCCTTCGGCTCGTGCCGCAAACTTTATCCTCATGAGTAATAGCTATCATTACATGCTCGTTGAATAATATACTATTTTACATGTCTCAGAGGCATGTATACATTGTAACACGATTAGTTAATGGCTTAACAACCGGTCCATATGCCTGGTTCACTCAGCGGAGTTACTGTTTCTAGGTGTGGGTCGTGAGTTGATGACAGCTGTGTGAAGGTGCCACCTTGACTTCAGCATACCAAAATAAACATCAAATATCCTAATTAAGCTATTTATTTAGATAATAAATATATTCTGAGACATTACGTGCACAATAGAACATTTATTAGGTCTCAAACCTAATTGAGATTATAGTATCACACTTAAAATAATTATAAGAGTTTAAAATCAATCTCACTCAAATTATAAGACTATTAGCCCTTAAGCTTAAATTTTAAATCATCAATACTGCCTAACTAAAATCTGAATTTATAAAGTTCTGACTAAGTAACTGACAATCACAGAACCCCCTAAATAAAGATTAATCCCCTAAATAAAAACAATTATAAATTAATCCCATGGCAACGATACTATCAGTGGACAAATAAACAGTAAAAAAATAAAATAAATTAACCTATGAAAATCTACAGAGGGAATCGAAGTGAGCTCCATTCGGTAACCTGCTTATGAACAAAAACCTAAAGTGGTAGTTATGTAAGACGGTCTACTGCCACTAGGCTTACAGCAAATTACGGTAAGTGCGTAGCATTTAAGTGAGTATACACAATACAAAAGGCAAATCAGATAATTACAATAATATTAGCAAGACAGTGGCTAATCGAGATAATATCCGATATCATAATGAAGAAAGTAAGCATTAAGAAATCAAATAACCGTAATGAACAGTAATAGGTACGATACAAGATAATAAACGACTCTGACAATCATTTAATGGTAAGTTAGAAACAGATAAGGTAAGTAATTATGTGGCCTACAGTAAGACCGTAGCATTTGGGTAAATGTACAGGGTTATTGATTATAAATGCCCCCCCTCCTCTAACTTTTTTATTTGACGTTTAACAAAAATGTGTCCCAAATAAAAGTTTTATAGTTGGAAACGAAGTTTTGAAAGAACCTACTCTCACATATACAGGGTATTTCCAAAAGTCTGGGTGTGGTACAACTTTCGTATTTCAAATTGTACCCTATTTTTTTATTTCATATTCGGATTGTCCTTCAAATTCTAAACATTTTCTATGTAGCATATTCTATACCTGTCTCTAACGGTGTTTGAAATATTGACAGTTGAAAATCGACTAGTTACCAAGTTTGACAGCGTATAAAATCTAAACGGCTAAATATAGAACAAAACGGTTTACACTTTCCTGTATTGGTTTTTCATAAGTTATCGTATGACACTAACTTTAGATTTAACCAGAGGTTAAAAAATCCCGGATAGATTTAACCTCTGGTTAAATATAAAGTTAGTGTCATTATGAAAAACCAATATAGGATAGTGCAAACCGTTTTGTCCTATCTTTAGCCGTTTAGATTTTACAAGCTGTCACACTTGGTAAATGGTCGATTTTCAACTGTCAATATTTCAAAGACCGTTAGAGACAGGTATAGGATATGCTACATAGAAAATGTTTAGAATTTGAAGGACAATCCGAATATCAAATAAAAAGATAAGGTATCAATTTGAAATAAGACAGTTGTACCACGCCCAGACTTTTAGAAACACCCTGTATATGTGAAAGCAGATTCTTGGTGTGTGTTTGATCGTCGTGCGGTTCAGTCGGGTTTGCTGTGCCGTCGGTTTTTTGTTTTGTTTTGTTTGATTTTCGTGACCAGTCACCCAATACGCGTCAATTCTTGTGTTTGCTTTCGTTCGTATTTTTATTTATTTATTTCTTTTTTTTTCTTTATTTTCTACTTACGATTCAAGAAAATGTCTATGTACAAGTGCGACAATTGCCTTAAAGAATTTCCCGATAAGGACAAATGTAACAAAGTGCGCTACAGTGGTGAATGTCGCAGATATTTCTGTATGCAGTGTACGGGCCTTGACAAAGTCACTACCAAGACCTTGCTACTGGAGAAATTTAACCATCTACGTTTCTTTTGTCCCCTGTGTGACTCTCCAAATTTGAGATATCTCAACGACAAAATTTCCAACTTATCAAAAAATCAGGTTCCTCAGGAGATATTTGACTCGCTGGCTGACCGTGTGAGTAAATTATCAAACAGTGTACCGACTATTTCTGAGATGTATGATATTTTATTAAATAACGAATCTAAATGCAACCTTTTGGAGAAGAAAATAGACGATATTCACAAAATGTCGGAGGTGTTCTCCATTTGTAACCCTCATTCTCTGTTGAAATCGGCAAGGGAAGTGGAACAGAATGTCTTTACTATACCAAATTCTACTCAACAATACAGAGGAAACCATCAAGATCCAGGTGCAAGATTCCTGGTCCGCTGATATTAAGAAGGGTATTGACAACTTAAAAAGTAGCCTTGCATATGTTACCACCTTGGTTAGGAACTTAAATTCTAAAATTGCTAACCCAAAACAACATAGTGCTCTACCTACGATGACACGCTTTACTTCATAGAAATAGGACTCCTAGAAGGCTGATAGAGTGAGAAGTCCCTCACGGAGAAACGGAGAAAACAATAGGGGTTGGGTGATAATACGCTTGCGCGGGCATGTAAATAAGACCTTCTATTTACTTGCTTACATGCAGTTTATATAACAACACCGTTGCCAAACTAGGAGAAATTTACCGTTTTATGTGTATTTTAATTAGATGACTACTGAAAAACGTGGGAAGTAAACCCCGAAACGGAATTTTTTAAAATCTGTTTCATATTATGAATTTACTCTAATATTTTCGAAGTATATGTTGCTAAGATTTTTGATTATGTCAATAATTTTTGTGTTACGTTAAAACCTAGTACTTTACATATCTTATACTTGGCAACGTTGAGAGGTTGCAAGGACGTAGACCCGATCGGACGCCATCATGAATTCTTGTTTTCTTTGCTTTTCGACTTTCGATGTTGAGTTTTGTAAAGAGTTCTTGTGTTTTTTATTATTGCCGTGTGTTTGATAGTACTATAATTCGTTTTCGGTGTTATTTGAGAAAAATTCCTTCAACTTAATACTCATCATGCCCTTATACAGACAGGCACGCGCAAAAGCTACGAAACTCAGCGTTTCTGTCTTACACATGGATATTTTGTCTCTCTTCCTTCGTGAGTAGATCTGCTTATATAATCTTATATATTAGCCTTCTAGGAGTCCTATTTCTATGCTTTATTTCTACGTCGTGCTCCACCCAAACTACGTCAACGGCATTTGTTTCATCTTCCACTCAAAAGGAACTGCTTACTGAAGCTTCCTCAATCCCAGACGATTCCAACTCCGCAATTTATAGAAGTGCCCAAAGATGGCACTATGTGATCGTAAAACACCTCCCGGCAGGATTTACTTCAAATAATATCGTGCACTATGTGAAGGAAAAGTTGAAAACATCAGAATTTATTCGATGCTATAACCTGGTCAGTCAGTGCAATGACTCCATAGGATCTACATTTAAAATAGGGACCCTATCAAGAAAGTCCGCTGAGAATTTGTTCGGCATCAATATCTGGCCACCCGGGGCTCAAGTTAGATGGTCATCGGAATCTGAAATCCCTCTGAAAACTACAACACTAAAAAAAAACTACAGAGCTCTATCTAACTCCCTCCACCAAGGCGAAAGTGGCTAGCAGTCCGACCTCTGGCACTCTGCGGGACTTTCCCTCTCCAGTCAGTGAAGCTAACGCGCATAAGGTAACTACAGTAACTTCTGACAAACAAGCTATCGCTGCTTGCAAAAGTAATGCCCTTGTGAGCGATGTCAAAATTAAACTGTCTAAGGAATCATCCCATAAACCATCCTTCTCTCTGGACCCGCAACAGTTAAATTAACACAGGCCGCCAGTAAGTCTAACGACTCTAGTTATCATTTCCTTATGGCAAGGCTAAGGGAACCTGCCATCTTCAGAGCCATTAGGTTGTACCTTGCCTATTTGTATGACCAACCTGCCTCGGTATGCAATGAGGGATTTAGCAACATACGCATCAGATTATTCCTAGCATCTGAAGGACTGCCAATCCAGGATGACATTTTACGTAAGGTCTACCACGACTTTCATGCCGCATATGGGTTTAAACACACTGAAGTGGAAGAAGATCTTTGTTCCTACAGATCCCATGTTGTTTCCGAGAGGACGATTCAGCTTCACAAGTCCAGAGAAGGTCACCAAAAATACTTCTCCAGCGGCTCCCCGAAGAAAAATTTTTAAGCAGCTTGACGTGTCCTGAGCGACTAGATTCCACTAATCCTGACGACAGGCTTAGTATGGTTCTTATTAATGTTGCCTCATTGCGAAATAAGACTGATGAATTGTTTTTGTTTTTGGAGGAATCAGGGTTCTCCCAACTAGTTGCAATTACAGAGCACTGGCTGAGTGAGAATGAACCGCTTTCTGTTGAAAAGTACTCCACAATGGCCAGATATAATCGGAAAAACTCGGCTCATGGGGGAACACTGATTCTTTCCTTGAGCGAGGGCTTTTTACCTGTAACTATATTTGATCATCTCCAATCGGATAACTACTTTGAATTTTCCATTGTATACAATAAGAACCTTGATTTACACGTAATTTGTATATATAGAGCGCCAAATTCCGATGTGCAATTGTTCTTTGATAACCTGCTAAGCTTGTTAGATGGTCTGCCGGTGAAAGGCAAGAAAATTTTGTGCGGTGATTTAAATATTGACTACGCTACCGCTTGTGCTGCCCAAAAATCATTAATTTCTATTTTTGACTCTTTTGGTCTTTCAATGCATGTAACCTCTCCAACTCGGATTTCTAACAATTCCTCTTCTATCATGTAGCGTTCGACTTTCCTTCAACTGATGTCCAATCGACAGTAACTAGCGCGGGTCTCTCAGATCATGAGGCAGTAATCTCCAAATTCAATACTTCTTATAGGCCCTCAAAAAAAACTCGCCACCTAGGTAGAATCTTCTCAGCCTCCAATTTTTCATCCTTTCGTAACCTTTGCCTAAAGACCAACTGGAATTTTGAATCAGGTGAACTTGATTCTGACTTTAGTGGTTTATTAAATAAAATTATAAATGCATTCAATAAAGCCTTCCCGCTTAAATCCATTAACCTAAACATCACAAACCATGGACTACGAAAGGCTTACGCATATCTGCAAAAAATATGCGTTCCCTCTCATACATGAAAAAATTCACTAACTCCACTCAAGTTCTTGAATTCATTTCGAATTATAGGAAGATCTACCTAAAACTTATCAAGACAGCAAAGAAACTATATTATCAAAATCGTTTATCAACTGCTAAAAACGTATCCAAGGAGGCCTGGTCCATTATTAACGATCTTAGAGGCAAAACAAATTCCGCGAATCAGAGCATGCCAAAACCAAATGATTTGAATGAATATTTTGTCAACGTGAGCAAAAATGTTACCTCTGGTATTTCTCCTTCTCTCGACCCTCTCTCGTTTCTTCATCCTTCTAAAAAAGTCGCTGATAGTTTTTTCCTAAG
>JAEQML010079003.1:0-12175 GCA_016904865.1 Pissodes strobi | reverse complement strand
ACTATTGATATTACGTCCAAATGAACCCTATGATGTGAACTCATAACATGATCATATTTAAGGAGTTAATTTAGTAACATTATTTTTACCTGTTTTATAACTGGTAATTATTAGTGGTTATATCTTGCCTATTTTACTTACTTTTCTAACCAGTGTCGATTGGCAATTAAATATCTCGTCTGACTCATTGCATAACAGGTAAATTGTTTTTTCTGTGTACCGTAATAGGTAAACATACTAGTTATTAGTTAGTCTCTGGTAACCGACACATAACGAATACTTTGTTTTGCATAACAATTATATATTAATACTGTAATTATATAAATGTTGTTTGCAAATTGCCCAATCTAATAAATAGTGGATATCTTGTTATTTCATATTATTACATTCAAAAACGAAATTAATAATTTATATTAGTCCAAAGAAGGCAATTTTTAGGCATGAAGAAAAACCAACCTTTACACTATATTCGGGACCATCAATTTAAGTCCTTTCGCCAGCCCATTAGCCACAAATGCCACATAAATTCACATTAATCTAATTTACAAAAGACTGTTGTCGAAATAATCTAGGCAAGGATTCGGCTTAAAATTCCCAATGATAAATATACTCGGAGGTATTACCGTCCGCATGCAAAACTGCATATCATTGACTCTAATCCATTAACGGACGGCAATCGTTACCCAAATTATGTTATTGCGTGCCGCGATCGTGCAAAATAATTTGCTTTTAAATCGAGTCATTCCAGTTTTTCATTAACTGCCCTGGAACAGGACATCTGCTTTAGGTGCCGAGGATTTTATTTCTATTTTTATTAATGTCCAGAAATAGTATATTATTTTATATGGAGGAAAAGTGATACTTTTCATGGCGCGCTCGTGTTTAACAGCCGAACGGAGTGAGGCTGGTAATAGAGAGCAAGCCATGAAAAGTAACTTTTCCTCCAAATAAAATATGCTGTTTTTTCTTCATATGTCGACAAATTAATGCAAAAAGTCCCTTTTTAATAGTAATAATTATTATTATTAAAGATAAGTGGGTTCGCAAGGCGGCTTAGACCGGTGCGGTGTCGGTGAATAGGCTCAGGTTGTTGCTATAGTAATGTAACATAAAGCTGTCAGTGGACACTGTCAACAATAATTATATTTTTAAAATTGCGTCTTCGATTGCGTTTTAATTCCGTATTGATAAGCAGTTATTGAGTAAGTTCGAATAAATAATAACCAATTTGTTTCTAAATTAGTGATTTTTAGAAATGCAGTCACACATTGAGTGATAAATACAAATTTTAGTTTAATAACTCTTGAGTTGTTGACGCTTATTTTGATGTTTGTTTGTATTGTATCTATGTTGCTATGATAACACTTTTACCTCCGCCGGCGGAAAAGTGAAAAGTAAAGCTCCGGCGGAGGAAAAACGAAACTTCACTGCCGCCTACACAGTCGAGTAATGACGGATTTACTGACGTTTGAAGAAAAAAATATGTATTTAAAAATATGTACACTTATTAGTTCGCATTAGATATCTGTTTCAGCTACTCCCAATTACAGTATTTGAATGTTATGACATGGACAGTAAAGCTTATTTAGCCAACGCAAGGCGTAAAGCAGGAAGACCGTTCATAAAAAACAACTTATTCGGATAATTTTCCGCCATAAAAATACATTTTAAAACATCATTGCTAATTAAAACGTTTCGCTTTTAAGCCTAATTCCGCAATAAAAATAAGGAGGGTAAATCCTAAGCAGAAAGACAACATGCTTAATTTCTGTTTTTATAGTCAACTAACTCTAAAATGAAAATCTCTTCAAAATATACGAGACAAAATGTTTTACTAAAAATTCACTGAATTCCAAAACAACTTAACGTACTTTCATTTTCCTGAAAGCAAAAAAATGTCAAGCATTATATAAAATCAATAAAAATTGGACCAAACGAAACTAAGACGAGAATTTTAATTACTTCAAAAAATAATCTAGAAGAAATAGACCCCTTTTCTGTAGAATTTCGAAGCCAGTAAAGAGTTTTAAATTCCTTTTGTTTCATAAACATCAACTTTAATTAAAATTACTTCAATTATCCGAAAAAAGATTTTGCCCTGCTATAAAACACGTCCTAAAGGGACATTCTTACAAACCGAATTATTCTTTGTTCGTCTCTATCATATTTTTCGTTTCAGGGAATTTAAAAGTAATTTGTTTCCTATATAAAATACGAAAAACATTATTTCTAGTTGGGATTTTAAGCCGCCATTTCCAATTTATTTTCCGCATAGCAACTTAAATTCAATAGAAGATACCAACGACGTCGCTTTTATTAGCGTACTCGCTTCCTGAGCAGCAAACGTCTTCTATTATTCGATGCGGCAATATCTGATCTGCTAAGGCTGCTGTAGTTGTACGCTCCTTTTTATGGCAAAAAAAATTCTTACAAAACAATATTTTATGCATGACAAACAGCCACTTCAATGATGCCAATAATACGACGTAATACAGAATTTAATACTTCTCAGGAAGGAAAATATCGAAACGAGTATATTCATCTATTCCAGAGGTGAAATAAGATACAATACGATGATACCATGAAAATTGTATAGAGCAATATCTGGTGAACTAGAATTGTTTCTTAAAAAGATGGAGGTAACAAACCCAAAGACACAAAAAATGGACATATTTGTGCACTAAATATGAAGACGCCAACATCGATCCCCTTCTTCTTTCTCCTCTTATAATGTATATCTGTATCGTGGAAAATCGGCAGCTTGTTTTTAATAACGTGACAGAAAAACTACACTTACTAGAAAATAGAGAATGTTAAAATGTAAATTTCTCGCTTCAAAGAATACCGTTTAGATTATAATACTAAACATTTATAATACAAAACCTGAATCAAAATTTTCTGCTGGAAACTTTATGTAAACTGAGCCCTACGGCACTGCTTCACCGCTTCACATTGTTCATGAAATCAGCGGTACTCCCTCTTGCCGTGCAAGTATAATATGAAAAAATACTATGAGCATTAATAGTAAAAAATAGTATCTCTGCCAGAGATATACTGATATACTGATTTCAATTAGCATCGGTAAGCTATGCTTACACCTAAATAGTTTCAAAAATATTTATATCAGTACAACGCAACGTCGTAGGAAGGAATAAAATACGTAATCAAATACAGAGCTAACATTATATCGGAGATCACAAGCGTTCTTTGTACATAATACCACACCCAACTTACTTAAATTAGACTTTTCTCATCTGGTCTCCGCCGATATCACCTCCGGCCTTCTGAACGAACGCTGCTACTAAGCGCCTTGGGGTCCATAAACTATCAGTGACAATGTAAGATAGTGCCCACCTAGACATTCAGCAACTCTGGCTGCAGTCGATATCAAATTAAAACAACCAACTTGACTGGCTGAAGGGTAGCTACTTCACTCGCTCCAAATAAAAACCCTAGCAACGCAACGTAGGGTTTTGGTGGTGATGACCAATGGGAGCAAGGCTCTCTTGAGGAAGGCGACGGTGTATTTTGTTCCGGCATCTACCGCACGTGGCCAGTTACAAAAAAATCTTGACTTTAGACAAAATCCAACAAATCTACAGCCAACTTAATTTATTCCACCAAACTGGTAGCTATGCCAACTACTCTAGCCCGAAATAAGATTATCCCCGTAAGGGCGAATTAAAAATTGTTAAACATTTTATAAGGCTTACGCACTACCTCCTCTTAGGAAGGTTTATCAAGAAAGAGAACGAGGTCAAGTCAAGATCGTCCACCTCGAACGCCAAGGTTCAATGTTGAAGGGCAAGGAAAAAATCGACTAATAGACCAGCTTTACATTGTCCTGCGACACCACGTAAACAAGATGGTTCCCACCAAATTTAATAACATCTTCAATACGCAATAAAACGTACTTAAGGCTGTATGATCCTATGTATTGCTGGCAGAATAAAGAAAACAGACGGTAAAATAATTATCCACAATGACTAATCAAACAGAAACCACCTCATTTCGACCCGCAGCCTTTTTAAACACCCGACATAAAAACCGCTAAACGTATGAATACGCGGCAGAATAATTCACGCCTAAGCGTATCTTTAACCAAGATCCTGCGTCTCTGTTGGAACCAGCTGTGAAACAACTGGACAATGTGGCCATATTGAGGGAACACAACACAACCCCGAAATCATCTTGCCTGCTTACATCAAGCGAAAGCTCTGACAGTCGTTTAACATTAAACTGATGATGGCACATCAATAAATTATGTTGTTTCTTGTTGGCTTGGTATCCAAGCACATCAAAATCGCATGATGATCGCTAGAGAAACATGAACTGCCTCATTTCATCTGAAGGTTATCATATCAGAAATAAACATTGACTGAATTTTTAACTTTTCTTATTAACAAATCCAGGACAATAACTGACCAACTCCAAAAACAATATTTCTGACATTTATGACTGTTTTGATGTATATTATCATCGAGGTGATTATTCGGGAAGGTAAGAGAATTATTGAATGTTTTGAAATGCACTGCTATAAATGCCTGTAACTTTGACCGTCTCCTCAATAGCGATGGCCAGAATACAGTACAATTTATTGATTGATTATGTACTAAGCCAATGAAAATGTTCATAAAGCCCGATGGATCCTATGAAACAGCCCGAGAAAATCAAGTTACGTATACGACTACCGAACTCTCAACTTTTCCTGGAACAGCTCGATAAAAGGCTAGGGTCATACGACAACCACGCAGGTATCTAAACGAATAAGTAGTATTATATTTAGCTTGACGGATTAGCATAATAGGTGTAGGATTAAAGGTGAAATAACTGAATTTATTTTACCTCTATTTGTTACATGTTTTCATATTAAATTGACATGTAACTGTGACAATTCGATTTTACCAATGTCAAATATTTTTAAAATTTCATTTATATGCCCCATTTAGTAAAAAAGATTTTTTTGTATTTTGTACTCTTTGGTTTATTAATTCTAAATTTATTGCTTCGATTTGCTGTTGATACGCTTGAAATTGCCGCTTTTATCTTTTAATATTAATTAACTATATTTTAAGTATAGGTTAACAATATATTTGTATTAGCTTTTATAACCCGTTGTGATATTTATTTTAGTTGATAAGCGATGCACAATATTATTAGAATAGCTTGGCTTGATTGATATTGCGTTATCGTGGAACCGCCAGCCAACCGATTTATATATTTTATTTTAAGAATTCCGTTAATAAAACTTGTAAATACGCTGCATGAGATTCGTCGATCCATACTTTAATTTCAGTTTGAATATTTTATCACCTTCTGAGAACCCCTCGGTTGATGAACACCAATGGTTGGCCGCCAATTCCTGAGATCGTTAGATAGTTTTGGGACCTCTGCTTCTAAATATATTCACACGGCAGGTTGTTTTTTTGTAATATTCGGTTGTTGTTAGTCCCGAGTAATAGGAATGTACCGTTTGTTGTGAATGCCAGCTGTCGATTTAAATTTTTAAAAGTTTATCCTTTTGTTAGGGAATATTCTCTGTTATTTCTTGAATCCCTTGATTTCAATGCATTAATTGTGGCCTCCGCCGTCATGTTACCCTCATAATAAACGAGAGCTCGGCCGTTTATTGTCTTAAAATTGTTCCTCGTATCGAAATCGCTCGGCTTGTTTCAGTCCATCCCTACTTCTTAATCTGAAATAAGCAAAGGCAAACTGACGAAAACGATCGAGAGTTCTTTCTAGTTTGACCAGTCGGTGAGGAGAGAAGCTTTCTGTTCGAGTGCAGTCGTAGAGAATCAACATTTTATTGTGATTCAATTCTACCCTTTCTTTGGGGATATAATGTGTTGATTTTCTGTTTGTTTCGACACGACCGATTTTTCGGGATCTACATACTGTACTGGGTAAGCATTTTCTCTGGAATTAATCTTTTTCTATTGCCTGTGAAGCGCGTGGATGCCATAAGGCTAACAGTTTTTTTTTCCATTATTTCTAGAGGCGTTCCACGTCCGACAGATAAGGCTGAGACCGTCGAATCTCTCATAGTTAGCCCTCACACACACAAGATCGAGGTAATTATTGCCATCGTCTTCCCTAGATTAATGATTTAATTGCTTCTCTGTGTTACCTTTTTTTGTGCATATACCTCCATTTGCTTTTCTCACATGTTATCTTATCTACTCCATTTTAATCATATGGGGAAGTTTATATATTCTTTTAGGGGGATTCATCCCTATCTTTGTTATATTCAAGTTGTCTGGACCCTGGGTATATCTTTTATTTGCCGATGATCATTGAAACTTCATGGATATTTTTTTTGGGGAAATTTGCTTTGTAAAGAAAATATGTTCATGCGAGGGGGGGGGGGTTATGGTTTTTTTTAAAGTAAGGGGGCTTCGTCTAATGCGCACTGGATTATTTCAGGGCACTTCCCGGACGGTTACAAGCTTTCCTGGAGGTCCACTGCGCTTACCAGCAGGCGACTACCTTTACCTGCAGTTAGAACCACCCCTATCCTAGTGGGTGGGAAGCAGGCCTTGCCCGCAGCACTTATCAGTCAATCTCGACACTGAGCAATCGAGATCTCGTCTAGATCTTCCCCTCGGGGCCATCGAGAGGCAGTACCTGAGGTATCTAAAGGTGCCCAGCGCCTCCACCGGAGTTCGGCGACCAGATTTGGGGTATTGTACAGAAGCTTTATGTCTCATTAATTCTTAAGTTTATCCGTTTAATATAATCGCTCTTCGTTTCCTATCATTAATATAAATCAAACATTGAACGCCGAGTTCTGAGGTAGCTCATTAACTTTATTTACATTTATTCACTGGTTTATTGAACCAGTTGATCTGATTGCTTTCAATTTTCTCTCATTTTAATAAAAGTCAAGCGTTGTTGGCTCGATAATTTAATTCTTTTCATTCATTAGTCGAGTGATAAAACCTCTCGGAATTTTATCTCTTTATAATATGAATCAAGCGACAGCCACGCTTTCAATAGTTTTGTTCTAGTTTGGTTCTTTTATTAACTTATCGATTTTTTTTTATTTAATTATTGTGTCCGTTCATTGCGGCATATTATCATTGCTACACTCAAAATCAGTGCAGCTATTAGCGCACGCGTACCTAGTTGTAATTAGCTTAGTTAACGTCAAGTGATCACTTTGATAAGTAGTAGTATTTGGTGCATTTAGTGGTGAGGCATACAGAACCGAGTATTACCAACCGAATTGGTCTCTGTACAGTCTCCATATGGTACTCTGTTTATTTTATCAATTACTTCAACAGTCATTTAACATTCTTTTGTCTTTAACTAATCACATTTTAATTTAACATTTTTCTCCAGATAGATTGTTGCTGTGTTTAAAAAAAAAGAACTTAGTACCAAATATATTGTTCCTTAAATTTTTAGATTGTGTTTTCTTGATAGGTTAAGTTAATTGATTATAATCCCGCCATTATTCTCGTTTTCTTGTGGGTTTGAAATTAAGTACTTACTAAGTACCGGTTGATTTTATGAGCTGACTTAGTCATCCTGTACAACACCAGCAGAGCTTTTTCCGTTTAGTTGGCTAGAACGGGTGGCGCTCAAACGACCCCACGACAGGGGCCGAGCTTTGTAACACGACTCTCCGGGGCTAGGTTCCTTTTTAATTAATTATGGAAAAAAAATCTTTACTTACATTTTAGGTTCAATCAGAAAAACGTGTTGCATAACAATATTTTTAACACAACTATAAAATGTGTGCAAAATACTAATAATAAATAATAAAGAAGTTGCCAAGTAGCATATATGACTAATTTGGCGAACACTTTTTTTGAAAAATCGTGCATCGATGGTCACTGCCATAAATTAATTAATAAAACTCGTCCTGAGACCGTACTTCAAGATAAGAATTCATCATGAGATAACCCAAAGAACCCAGACATTCCTTCAAAACAGAATACGAAATATGAACACCAAATTAATTTTATTTCGTAATATTATTCTTCATGTCTAGTAATTTTGATGTTTGTAATGGCTTATTATTTTCTGCTTAGCATCAGGCTTATTTCAATGTTACTTGACTTTAAACAGGTGCCCCCTAAAATGTTACGCCTATGGTAGGCCGCAGGGAGAAACATGACACAGGCGCGTCGTTGTGGCCGTACATGAATGAAATGTTTGACGCACTTCGGTAGCCATCTTCATCATTGTCATACATTACCTTATCCCCTCTTCACGTTAATATTTCTAATGTTGGCATGTAAACGTTTGGTAATATCAATGACCTGATCTTTTTATTGTTTTTTATATGTTTTTGATCAAATCTGTATCAACCACACGGACTATCCAATAAATGAACCATATACCAGACGATCCATTTAAAAATCCATTTGTGATGCTGATATATTTGTTCTGATAAGAAATCATAGAATTTCATGAAAAACCATACATGTATGTATTTCAAGATTTTAAATATCTATTGTAGGTGGAAAATATATGGAAAAGCCCTGTACGTTTAAGCATTACGGTCTTAGCCGAACACTTCTTAGCAAAATGATTATATTCCATGCAATTATAACATTGCAGCATAGCAATGTGCTTTTATTCAAGTAGATTGCTATTTTTGAATCACCTTTAGTAATTAAATCAACATTTATGTTTCAATTTTTTGAAAATATAATATAATATAATATATTCACTTGTGTCTAAATCATTCCAGTTTATTATTTGCTCTGTAATATCTTTAAACATCAAGATCTGAATTACTTAAGTTAACAATCCAGAGTTTTTGGCTTCTTCTTTGCAGAGCTGCCACAACATATTCTTTCCTCATCTACTTTTCTATATTACTTTTCAGGAAATCAGCTTCCTTCCAGTCTTCACAGTCTTATTTGAAATCTGACGAAACTTCGAAAATATTATTTCCTGTCCACTACTGTGTAATTGCAGATACTATTTAGCTGCAGTTACTAGCTTGTTGAATTGTTCTTAAATCTATTTTGTGCTTTGAGGTACTATTTCCCCAACTCCTACATAGCCATTTTAAATAACAAATTTTCCATTTCAGCCATTCAGTTTGTGTACATCCTTGGAATTATAGGTTATATTTTTTAAATAGTAAATAACTGGTATTATTAATAATTACAAATTTTTTCTCCGATTACAGCTAAAAAGACCCTTGATCCGCAAATATCACATATTATAACAGCAGGAGTCTTCTTTTTAGCACAATATTTAAAAAAATCAGCGGGTTCAGAATCGTGATCTGCATTAACCGCCATTTCGGAAATACACAGATATTGAAAAAAAAAATACAATAAAATATAAGATTGAAGCGAATAACAAAAAAATAAAGAAATTTTATTTTAAAAGGTTATTTACTGTACTAGAAGCTAGAAGCAATACAACGGTATCAATATTAGTTCGTGTTAGGAATGGACTAGGAAATGAAATATTCAAGTGTTTCACAGTTAGGAACGGATTCGTGAGATTGTACTAAACCACCAACTCGATTTAAAACTTAGCTATCCTGAGAACTTGGTGAACTTTTCAGGATACAAGTATTCTGATTAGAGATGATATTATAACAGTCAATACACTTCACCTAAATGATCGCCAGACGATTTTTCTTCAAGCTATCGAGCAGATATACTTTAAGAAACCAAATAAAGAATATCGGATCTATAACGTACTATCACTCAACAGATCAATCCATGACCCTGATGCGCTGATCATAATACCAAACAATATCAACAAGTTACGTTGGATCAGTTTGTGAAATTTAGAGAACTGAAGATGAACATAAATAAAGTGAAGACTACAGCAATCGAAAACCAAGAAATAGACAAAGTTGGAGGCAAAAACCTCGCTTAAGAAGGAAAAACTAAATGAAAGAGATTAAAACAACTACACTGACGGTACATGGAAAAATAAGCCACATACTTAGAAGACAGAAACAAATTACACTCCACCTTTGATGAAGTGTATTGGATATAGGAATCTACGGACTTCGATGAAATGGGATATTTCGTTTAACCTCTCTCAACAATCATTATACTCAACGTATACCCAGCAGTTACGTAGATTTTTCAATAACGTGACTCAGGTCAAATTAGAATATATATCCCTTTGCAAACCTGTTTGTCCAGTAAAAATGAGCCTTGCAATATTTAAAAACTTAAACTAAATCATGTCTACACCTTCTTGGGAATGGCTCCTGTTGCTACCATCTTCCTCCTCTTTTTCTGAACCATCCGATGGGAAATCAGGATCGTTTTGAACATATTCTACAAACTCTTCTGATATGTCAGTATTATCTCATATTCTTTTAAAGGACGTGTACACCTTCAGTGTCACTATTAGTAGATCTAAACGCAAAGATCAATATCTGCATCTTAGTTTTGAACAATCCATCATGAATTTTCGATTCCGTATTTATGACCAATAGACTCAGTGCCTTCAGGTTATCACAGCTGTTGAGTGTTGTTGTACCATCAGCAAATAAAATGGGGAATCGCCGACTTTGTAAGGACATGTCATTGAAATATGTATACTATTATTATTAAAGCTCTAATACTGAAGCTTCTGAACTAGCAGGTAATGAGATATGTAAGATCACCGACTGGTGGACTTGTTGTTACAGGCACAAACTGATAGGGCATTTTGGTTAGTTTGGATTTTTATTTTTAATTACGTCCCAGACAACATTGCTCGTTCTCGGATGCTATACTATATCGCGACTAATTTTACTCTCCTCAATTTTATTTCTGTAACTGTTTCTAAGTTTTCAAAGCATCATTAGGCACCAAGATACCATTAAATTTGTTTAGGTTTGTCTCCCTATATCCTTTCAGTTCATCATTAAACCAATGTATTTCGCATGTTTTACATATATTTGCTTTAATGGTTTTAGTTTATTCGCGAAAACAAGTATTACATGCATTGAACACTATTATCAAGGAATGACAAGGTACTGTCTTCAATTTAATGAAACATGTTAGAAGACTGTGGCGATAGTTTAATGGTTGATAGGGAGTGGATGATGCTTCTCACTCCACCACAAAGGGGGACAAAACACTTGGGTTATGTCGTAAAACCGCGTAACTGGTTCTGGTTAAATGTTCGAAGGACCGAGCCATAGACTGAATTTATTGTATCAGGAAAAGTTACATTAACTTAATTAAACACAAAGGTCCAAAATTGATTAATTTTAATGTTAATTAATAAAACGAAAATTTAAGTATTGGTATGAGCTAGTCAAATTTTTGTACTTAAATCTACTCTTGGTCCGACACATTTAGTGTCAATTATCCACACCAATGCGTTAAAAACTAAATTAAAAACAACCTTAAATTAATCACTAATTAGTCTGATCACTACGCGTTTCTCTTCTCACTTCTTACTAACTATAACAAACAACCATCTAGAGAACTGCTTGTATGTGGTCAAAATACGCTTTGACTTCCAAACCTTCTTCCAACTTTCGCGATAACATTTAAGTAAAAACAGAGCAACACAAAGAGGGCAGAGAGAACTTCAAGAGAGTAATTTAGGGCTTCAGAGATGCGACTTTAGAGCGTAATATCAGAGCAGGGCAACAATAGGCTCAAAGACCATTTTGTTATTATCGCATTATAAAAACAAGACAGAGCAACTACAGGCTCGAGAGCCCGTAGACCTTGTGACTTTTACCAACTTCTGACTAACTTAATTTTTTGGTTCTTTTCCGCTTCCCACGCACTTCTTTCGAATACATAAAGAACCATTAACACATCAACACATAGAGATTAGAAAATGCAACTAAACAGAAACAGACTGAAATCCGAAAACGGTCACAGCGGCAAAGCTTCAGATTAACGTTAATAAATAAGAGTTTTTATAGCTTTCATAATACTAGAGAATGTTTTTAAGGGCAAAATAATATTAATATTTTCAAAGAGCATTAATAAATAAAATTGGTGTGACTTTTCACAACAGTGGTTTTAATTTTGACATAGACTGCCTTAATCAGACATACGTATCTGTCTCAACTATATGCAGGTATCATTCACATCTTCCAGGATATTATATCATCCAGACATGCATCATTCCTAGTATTAACTGTAATAAGTTTTGATAGGCAATAGGATTCAAATAAATTAATTAGCGCCTGCGATTCTATGGAATTTTTATGAACGTGGTATATATATAT